>VMDO01015234.1:22437-51898 GCA_007922755.1 Pedetes capensis | reverse complement strand
TTAGTAGAATTTTGCTGGTGTGTGATATTAATGATATTGTCCGATAGTTTGCACATTCAGTCGGATCCCCTTTTTTGGGAATAGGCACAAATATGGATCTCTTCCAGTCAGTTGGCCAAGTAGCTGTTTTCCAAATCTGTTGGCATAAACATGTTAACACCTCCAGTGCTGCATCTGTTTGTTGAAACATCTCTATTGGCTTTACACTCATCAAAATGTGAACTCACTACATTCAGTTACAGAGAGAGTGGAGACAAATCCTTTCCCTACTTCTCTCCCATCTCTTCCTTCAGTCCCCTGATAGGGCCTCCTTCCCATGTGCAGAATGCATCAGAAATCCTAGTATAAGGAAGTCCTGGTAATGCAGGCTATAGTGCATGAAGAAGAGGATAGTAGGTGTGGAGGAGGAAAACAGAGGAGGTGCCAAAGACAGCCTCATTCTAAAGGGACTTTCTGAAGGAAGACCTGGAGAAGTAAAGAAGCAAGGGACTTCCCCTGAGAAAAGCCTTCCCTGACGGGCGCAGTGGTGCATGCCTTTAATCCCAGCGACTCGGGAGGCAGAGGCAGGAGGATTGCAAGTTCGAGACCAGAGGCAGTCTGTGTAATTTAGCAAGACGCTGTTTCAAAAAAAAAAAAAAAAAAAAAAAAAAAAGTTAAAAAAATGGGCTGAGGGTGCAGTTCAGCGGTACAGCACTTGCAACACATCCAAGCGTGAGGCCCTGGGTTCAACCCCTAGTACCGCAAAAAAATAAAATTAAAAATTAAAAAAAAAACACCTTCCTGAAAGTGGGAATTGATTAAAGGCCTGAGGCAGGTATATTCCTGAATGCTTGAAGGACAGAATAGAGGCTAGAGAGGAGCACATAAGGAGAAGTAGGAGATGAGGACTAAGAGGTAAAAGGGCTGGAAGTTTGTGCAAGTCATTAGAAGGACTTTGTCTTGCATGCCAAATGAAGAGATCTGGAAGCCTACTGGATGTTTTAAGCAAAGGCCATCAATTGCTGATGTTTCAGAAGGATCTCTGGTGCAGACGCTACAGAAGCAATGGTAGGATCCAGCTGGGAGGTTGATTTAACAGTCCACTATGGGAGACAATGGTTGTTTGGGCCAGGGTGGCAACAATGAAAGTGGTGATAAGTGTATTCAGTCAAAGCCTAGGATTTTGAGGAAAGTGTTTTAAGAAGATTGAACAGGGGAAAAAAAAAAAGCCTGCCCTGCTCTCTCTTCTTCTTCTTCTTCTTCTTCTTCTTCTTCTTCTTTTGTTGTTGTTGTTTATTTAAACAGGGTCTCTCACTACGTATACCAGGCTGGTCTTGAATTCACAATCCTCCAGCTTCAGCCATCCAAGTGCTGGGATTATAGGCATGTGCCACTATGCGTGGCAAGATTTTTTCCTTTTAGATGACAGAAAGAATTCTCATCTTTTTAACCAGGGATTCCCAATACACATTTAGTAACATGTAATAAATTATATGGATTAAAGTCGGCATGCCAAGTAGCATCTTTTCTGGAAAGCAAGTTAGCTGAATGTATCAATAAGCTAAAAATGTTAATAAACAATTGGGGGTATATCCTCTGTATATCTTGGAATCTAATCTACATCCTTTCAACAGTTTTAGAGGTTCTCAACTGCTAATCCAATCTGCATGGGATTTTAATCTGCATCTGACTTTATAGTACTCTAAAACTATTGAAAGGGTATTGACTAGATTCAAAAATATACAGCAGCTCAGTGGTTAGATCACTTGCCTAGCATGCATGATGTCCCAGCACTGCAAAAAAACAAAGAAAGAAAGAAACAATGCTGAAAAAAATAATATACCTTCACCCACTAATTCCACTTCTAACAATCCTAAGGTAATATAATGATATAAACAAACATAAACACACAATATGTTACTTATAATAATCAAAAACTGGATACTAAAAGCAAATTTAGAGGGCTTGGAGTGGAGCCCAGTGGTAGAGTGCTTGCCTAGCATGTGTGAGGCCCAGGGTTCAATCCCTATTGTTGTTGTTGTTAGGTACCATTGAGTCAGGTCCAACTCATAGCAACCCTATGGACAACAGAATGAAACACTCCCTGACATCCTGCCATGCCTGGCACTATCTCAGTGCTTCTCTGCTATTCAGAGGTTTTTCAGTGGCTTATTGTTTTGGGATTGTTTCAGGAGTAGGCTGCCATGTCCTTCTCCCATTTTTGAGGTGTAGGGGATAGAACCCAGGGCCTCAGAGAGTGTAGGGGAGCACGCTACTAATTGAGCCAGTTCAATCCTTGACATCAGGAAAAAAAAAAAAAAAAGACAGTATTTTCCAGATGTGGTGGCTCAAAAGTGTAATCCTAGCAACTCAGGAGGCAGAAGCAGGAAGATCACAAGTTTCAGACCAGAGGCAGCCTGTATAACTCAGTGAGAGCATACAAGCATGCAAGTGCAAAGGCCCTGGGTTCAATCCCCTAGTACTACCTCCCCAGAAAAAGAAAAAAGAAAAAAGGAAAAGCACAAATTTAGTGATATATGGAAGAAGAGACTGAAAACATAGCTTTTAGGATCTCTTGCCAAAGTTTCACTGGGTGATTTTGTTTCTGTGACCAGGTTTTTGGTAAAGATAAAACAGTAAAGGCTTCAATACCACATCCTCTGAAACTTGAATTATGAGTTGCCAGTGCCAAATAAACTCTGGCATTCATTCAACAGAAATTAGGTTTAAGGTCTAGTCATAAAAGTAAAAGTAGAATTTCAAGAGAGGACATTTTCTTTCTTTCTTTCTTCATTTTATTTTTATTTTTATTTTTAATTTTTCTTTTTTGCGGTACTGAGGGTTGAACCCAGGGCCTCATGCTTGCATGCTTTGCAAGTGCTGTACCACTGAGTTGCACTATCAGCGCATTTTTTTGTTGTTTTTACTTTTTTGAGAGAGGATCTCGCTAAATTACACAGACCACCTCTGGTCTAGAACTTGCGATCCTCCCGCTTCTGCCTCCCCAGTTGCTGGGATTACAGGCGTACACCACCGCACCCGGGTTAAGAGAGGACAAAGACACCACCAAAGCAGTTGTGGTCAAAAGTGTCTAATAGGGATTGTGGGAGGGAATAATTGGGAAAAGGTTGAAAAATTAGGTTGACCTCATTTTTGTTGCCGAGAACATGAAAGCCGTTGAATTCCAGGAAAAGAGTTTACCCTTTATCCTATAGTTGCAAGAATCTATAAAAGATTTTTAAATAGGAAAAAAAATCAGAGCCATGTGCCTATAGTCACAGCTACTCAGAAGGATGAAGCAGGAGGACGACTTGAGCCTAAGAGTTTGAGGTTAGCCTAGGCAACATAGTGAAAGACTGTCTCAATAATTATGATCAAAAAAGTATCCTAATAAAATTAATCTGGAAACAATAAGGTGGTACTTCAAAGAATGTGAGTTGGAAGAGTTTCTTTGTCTTCTGATTTAACTCCTCCAAGGACAGAATGAAGAGGGAGTCCTAGGAAGCAGGGAGACTCAAGGCCAAGTTGTTGCTATCATCTGGACTTGAGGTGATACAGAGCTAGTTTGAGAGAAATTAAAGAAGAAAGGGATATGAACCTTAAAGTTAGTACAATTTTGGTAAAAATCACAACCACAAGATCTGAATTCTGTCTACAGACACTCTGGGTTTTCATCTTGAGAAGTCACTGGCAGACTGTGTAAAACAGTTTGGAGCAGGGTATCAATCTATTAGTTTCCTTTAATACAACACTAGGCATAAGATTATTTAGGGCAACCCACTGGCATCGGAGCAGTCTTTACTACTTTCAACTTTCCAGGTCCATTTGTGAAATTATCTTAATCTTATTTACTGTTTATAAAATATATAATTTTATTTGTCTGCCCTGATCCTTCAGTAAATAATATTTACAATTATTGGTAAGCCCAACATTTGGAATTTTTAAAATTCATTCATCAAACATTTATTGAGCATGTAAGGCCCAATAAATTTTATTGCAGATACCTACAATGTGGTTGTCAGATCATATCAAATATCTTTATGTTTCCTATGTGGTACTTACCAAAATGAAATATCTCTTCTGTGGGACTACTATGCCTATTTCTAAGCAACATTGATTTATTTTATCAGTTCCTCTAAATTAGATTGCTCAATCATTGCTAATGTAGATATGCATGCCATCATTAAGAGTCACATCTCATATAGGTAACCAGAGCCAAGAAATTTGAAGCTAGTTTAAAAAAAAAAAAAAAAAAAAAAAAACCTAGTTTAGTTATATATATATATATTTTTTTTTTTGCTTTGATCCAGGTCAAGTGAATTAATCTTTATTTTTCATCTCAGTCTGGATTTTTTTCTTTTTACATCTTTTAAATGTTGCAAGTATCCTATCCTACTTTTGATGGTTCTTAATGGAGATGTTTTAAAAGCCCACTGATACCCACAGTTGCTAATATACTAAAAACTACTGAACCATACATTTTGCATGGGTGAATTTTATGTTATGTTTTGTATCTAACAAAGCTGTTATTATTTTAAGTCCATTGAGAATAAACAGTGCTAAGTAATACAACATTGTAGCCTGCAATTGGCCAAAATGACTAAACAGTTGTCTTTCCCAAAGTTACCACTGCTGATAAAAATAAATGTTAAAATTTTTGGAAAGTTTGTTGGGCTGAATATAGGCCCAAGGAGTATTTGAACAGACAAAGAATTTTTAAATGTTCAGTTTACTTTGAAACTAACATTTCTTCACATTCCCTGGTAAAATATAAACTGAATCTAGGTGTAAACTGAGGGAAACTAATTCACAATAAAACTGAGCATCATAAACTCACAGTTAACCAAATCTATTATATTGTTGTAGTCATTTATACACTCATCATAGCCAAAGTCTAAACCAACTGTTCAGAGTTTAAAATCTGAGAAACATGGTAATTTAATATATGAAAGAACAGTTTTTCTCAATACTTGTTGTTGTTGTTGTTGTTGTTAGGTGCCATCAAGTCATGTCCAACTCATAGTGACCCTCATAGGGTTTTCAATGGCTGATTGTTTCGGGATTGCCTTGGGAGTGGGTTGCCATGTCCTTCTCCCATGTTTGCGGTGCTGGGAATTGAACTCTGGACCTCAGAGACTGCAGAGCAGTGCTCTACCAACTGAGCTAAATCCCAGCCCTTATTTTTAGATCATGTATTATCAGTTCTTGATAATTTATAACTAATACAAATTGAGGACATACAAAGTTACTACTGAAAGATTAATAATTAGATAATAAGGACATATATACATTTATAGAATCATAAAAGGCTAAGACCTGGAAACAGCAACCCATTTTTTACAGGTAAGGGTACTGAGGCTCAGAGAAGTTAAAGGTACTAGTCAAAGTAACTAGAAAGTTAACAAAATAAACATTCAAACCTCAGACAATTTGACTCCAAAACCCAAGACTTCTGGTATTCACATACAGAATTCTCATTACATAGCCAAAAATGAATTTACAGTCCCTTCATATTAACTTTAAATATGTTTTTCTTTCTTAAAAGAATAAAAACAGTATTAATTTATAAAGTACATGTTTAGGGAGTAGAAAAAAAATTAACCCTTTTTAAATTTCAAAATAGCTTTATCAAATTGCAATTTCAAAACCAAAAATTGTCTAAGATGTGCAGTCAAACCAAACAACAAAGGGTTAATATCTATTAAAATGGGTTATGTTAAAAGTGGGGATTTGGGGTAGTTCTTGGCCTCCCCCCCCCCTTTTCCTTTTTTTTACCTTGAGACATCTCACACTCCTTAATCATTTTGAGAAAGCTGGAAATTTCTCTATCTAGTCTCTGTTGACATGCTTGTGCTTTCTGGAAAAAAAAGAAACAGAAGAAAAGGACAAAAATTAAAACAAACCAATAAAATATTTTTTGCATTACTTATGCTTTACTGGTTCCTTCAAAACTTTCAGCGCATAGATTGACATATATATTTCTTACAGAGAGAAAATGATGAATTTCCTTAGAAGTTGAATATAACAATCAAGTATAGAATAAAAATAAATATTTCTCAATTCTAAACACAATCAGTATGTCACATAGATACCATACAAATGTACTAATTAACTACTATCTTGTGCCCTGTATATGTATTAGATTTCTATGATTTATTAGGTATAATTAAAATAAGAAACTATAAAATACATTCCTTAAGAATATACTTTCTCTGAGTGAGGAGGGGACTACTGGGAGGGAATGGTTGATGGGGAAGGGGGGAGAGGGATGGGAACAACACAGAGGGGCAAAGAGAGAGAAAAAACAAAATATAGTATGCAACTCTATGAAAATACAAAAAAGGAAAAAAATGGCAGGGTATAACCCATGGCTGCCCACATTTCATTTCGAGTTAATTAAAATTCTTACTTTTCTGTTTATCTTGTTCTGTAAAATGTTTAAGGAGATGGAAGTGTTAAGAATACTGATTTGATAATTTCATAACAAATATATCAACTGACATATTGCTCTGTACCCCACTAACATGTATAAATAAAATACTAATTTAAAAAAGAATATACTTTAAAAAAAATTTTTTTTTAAAAATTCCAGATGGTCCTAGCATTTGGAAACCACAAACTGATTTTCATTCAGCAACATAATTGCATACTGCCTCCATATAATATGATCAAGAAGGGTATTGTCCTAGTCAAGTTTATGAAAATAAGGTAAAGTAAATTACAGAAGACATTCTTCCTTATAATTTTCAAGTTCTACATAGTTAGATCCCTACAAGCAAAGCATAAATACAGAATTTCATGGTATAAGTTGAATCCCATCTTAGGGTAGATTCCAAAGTACAAGACGAAAATCAATGTCATATTGAAGTTAGCTTTAGATCGTTTCCCTTTAAACAGGTGGAAAGAATAAGCACAAAAACCATAATTTCGAATTTGTTTGGCTATGACAATTAAAAATATTTACTCTGAGAACCTTGTAGAATCACACTGTTAGTGGCAGAGTAATAGATTTAGTGTTATGAAGCTTTCCTACTTTGTACTCTTAACTTCAACTGCCCTACCACAAGACATTTCATTCACCTAAAATTAAATCTACTGTAGCCTAATGTGCTAAGATGACACAGGTAAGCACTCTTTTCTCCTATTTCACCTTATAAATTTTTTAGTGCTTATGAAGCTCAACTTGACCACAGTAGAATTATTCATGGTACCACATCAGTGACAGGCAACGTTCTCTTTTAAATATGCATTACATTTTCTTTTGAGAGTTCTAACAAAATTTAAATATATGTTTATTTATTTATTGAAGAGGGAATACCTATACTATGCAATTTGAAATGCTATAAAAAGAACTAGTATGCTTGATATTTGTTCAGACATAGTCTATGAACACAGGTTGAAGACAGGGAAAAAGTTGATCTGGAAATATGCACTGCAACCAAATGTATCACTCATGATTTATTAATAGAAAATCATCATTCTCACTCTATACATATTTTATATTCCTGCTCATGTACAAGTCAACACTAGTGTCTTCTCTTTTCCTTTCTATGGTGAAAGGAGGATAGACAAATAAAAGCAAGCACTGACTTCACTGCAGACTGTGATCTAATACACACTATAGCTCCTGAAATTATAATTAAAGGCAGGAAACACCTTCCATAGCATCATTTTCAAGTTCTTGAATCACATTCATCTTCCCTTAGCATATCTATTTGATAATTTAAAAAAATGCCTCTTTGATCAATGGTTTGTTTAAAAAGGTATATAATAGGTCAAATGGAGTAGAGTCAATTACACATACTGCATTAATTCAGATACAGCATTTGTCCACTGTGTAAACAATTTAGTGCTGTTTGACACTAAAAAGAAGAGAGGTTTTTAATACAACAAAATATTGCTGGCTTATTATAAAAAGTTAAAAATTATGAAAGCTAATGCTGAGTCAGACATGGTAACTGAGGCCTGTAATCCTGGCACTGAGGAAGATGAGGCAGGAGGATCTTTTCAAGGCCAGCTTGGGCTATATAGGGAGTTCAAAGATAGTCTGGGCTACACATAAGAGTTCGAAGCCAGCCTGAGCCACATAGTGGGGAGCAGGGCAAAAAGAGTGGGGAAAGGAATGACAGGAAGGGGAAGGGAGGGGAAGGAAGGGGAACAGAAAGGAAGGAAGGGGGGAGTGGAGGGGAAAGGGTAGGAGGGGGAGGGGAGGGGAAGAGAAGGGAGAGAAAGGAAGGAGGGAGGGAGGGAGGCAGGTAGGTAGTTAATCCTTAAGAATTCCTCACAGAGTCCAGCATGGTATCTCATTCTTGACTTTCTGTGCCAGTATGTCAGGACTCTTATGACTTTCTGTTACACATTATGTCAGGACTCTTTTTTCAGTTTTAATTTTTATTTATTCATTCTACATAAATGAGATCCCACTACGAGCAACGTTTGAATACTGAGGTCTGACAGTACTTTAACTTTGCCCAAGTTATCTGGGCAAAGCACACAGAGCAAGGATGACACCAATACAGAGGCCCAGAGTTATCAGAGGGCACCACAAGTGAGCAGAAGAGGATCCTTGCTGACAACCCAGGTCTCCTAGTCCAACTTCTATCCACACAGACTTTAGCTACTCATTTTGCCCAATTTAAGATAGTATTAAACTACTTTGTCCTGACCTACTGGGCAAGCTCAAAACTGTAGCAAGAGAGTGGACAGCTAGAGAGGAATGGATAGAGTCAAGAGAGAGAATTAATTCCAGGCTAGTTGCTATATAAAATCCACATTTGGTTAATTAAGAATAGAAGCAGATTACCTAGTATTCAGCAACAGAAAGGAACTGCTAATACATACAAGACTACAGGGAGTAAAAGACAACAGGTGCCTAAGAGACATACTGTGTAATTCCATTCACATAAAATTCTAGAACAGGAAAACTGACAATGCCTATAGTGACAATGGTATCAGTATCAATAAAATCAGTAGTTGCCTGAAACAGATGTAGAGGACACTCTCTAGAAACAAGGGAAGTTTCTGAGGTGATAAAAATGTTCCCTATCTTGATAGGAGTGGTGGATGAACAGGGTATATGCATTTGTCAAAATACATCAAATTGAAGAAGTAAAATGTATTCATTTTATTATATAAAAATTATACCTCAAATATTAATACAAACTTTAAAAATAATAGATTGTAAAAGCTGGTAACTTTCTTCTTTTAAAAAAGTAGTCAATATTGCAAGTAGTAGCATCTGTGCCTATAACTGATTTCTTAAATCTTCCTAACTCCAGCCAAATCCACTTCAAGGCTAGCCCCGTACTCCATCTTCCTGTGCTCTAAGTTAAGCCATAGAACATAGATTCTTTTAGTATCTGGTGATTACTATAGCCCTGATTTGCAATTTTAATATTTTATTCTGTGATAAGATATTTATAGAAAAACAAAAAATAAAAATTATCTAGAGAGAAAAGTAATTCTCCCTCACAAACCTATCAGGCCTAGAGTCCCTGCTTTGCCTTATCCCTGGTCCCAAGGCAGCAACTGCTGATTTCTCAGCTTTCCAGGGATCTTCTAAGCCTACAGAAATGTATCCTACAAAATATGTGTCTAACTGCTTTTCTTCCAATTAGTAGCACACTTGATGCACCATTTCATATTCTACTGTTTTTACTTTATATACCTTAAGTACAGCAGTATGTTTAAGTCTACCTCATTGTTGTACAGATGCACCAGTCTTTATCACTAACATGTTCGTGCATAGGCATCTTTCTGCATATTCAGTTTAGTTAGGAATCCCTTATTCTTAAATAAGTTTATATTACTTTTTCATTGGTTAAAATTTAACATTATTTGCTCTTTACTTCTTATAATACAAATACAGTTCAGATCTGACAGAATTAAAAGTATTCGCAACAAATAAAATCCCCACTTGGCTAGTGCCACTCAAAGTATCAGTCTATCTCAATGCTGCCCACTAGAACTTCCTGTGAAATATTCTCTGTATGTTGGATGTGGTAGCAAATGTGGCCACTGAGCATTTGAAATGTGGCTTTTTAAAATGAAGAACTGAGCCAGGTGTAGTGGTGCATGTCGGTAATCTCAGCACTTGGGAGGATGAGGTCTGACCAGTCTGGGCTACACAGGAAGATCCTATCTCGAAAAACAAACAACAAAAAATAACAAACTGAGGAACTTAATTTCTTGTTTAATTGTGAAATTTAATTCATTTACATGTAAACAGCCACATGTGGCTAGTCACAATCATACTCAATAGGGTGATACTAATACTGTACTTGACTCGCACATTTTTTTTCTGAAATATTTTCAAGATGACAGACATTAAAGGAACACGATGAGGCCAATATTTTTACGACTTGTCTCGTTTCTCCTTAGAGCGCTAACCTCAGAGCAGTGATAGAGGGCTAAGAGAAAAGGGCTTTAGTTTTTGGAGGTCCTGGGTTGAAGAGAAATGTGAAATGCGAACAAAAGTATCATAAAACACAGCTACTTTTTCAGTACAGATGTTTTCTCCCAATTTCCTATAAGTTTACTTATTAATTGAAAGACACTGAAGAAATAAGATCAATTTTTAGTTAATTCAGATAATTTTAGAGGATGTCAGTCTTAGAGTAGATAATTTCCTTAGAATGTCTATGGGTACCACAAATAGATCTGCTCCACAAATTGGCACCCCGGATTTCCTTGGATTTTACCTGTACTGGTGACACAGCATCAGGACCAACCAATTTACCACTCAAACTCTGTTGGACAGAGGTATATCTATAGCTACAAAACCTGAAAGTGTTCAGTGCTGATTAAAACTCTCACTGATTTCAGGTGCTTTAAATACTACAAGACAAAAACTTCATGGCTTTAACATATGAACAAAATATTTAAATAGAGAATACAAGGTATAGTTGAGTTTCATAACCTACCTGAAAAATTGAAAATTATGCTAAAGAAATCTCACTTTAAGAAAAGATTTTTTAAAATGGTATTCAAGTTAGTATGTTTTTATTTTACTTGTGATTTCCATTTAAAAGGTCTTAAAATTACCATAATCCTGGAAAAGTTACTAATAGGCCTTGGAAATGATTCCGGGTTTTATCACTCACTTCATATTGACAGAAGATAAATAGGGAAGGATTTCTTTTCACTTAGGAAATACCAATTAAATTGTAAAGTATTTAGCATAGTTTTATTTTTTGTTTAACACATTTTTGGCTATTTTCCTAGCTTTAATGCTGTTATTCTAAATGTTCTAACAGATATTACTTCTGCAAAATTCATTAATCTGAGAATTATGTTTATGGTTCTTACATTACACATTACACATTAGAATAGTATCAATAAAGTAACTGTCAACAAATTTTGGAGAATGTCTTTCACAAAACATGACAACTCAAATTCTCTAACATTTCATCATAAATTAAGATTAGGAATTGAAAGAGTCAATATTCTTTTATATTTAAGCTTATAGGTCTTTACGTAAATAAAACTCAATAGGTTGTAGCAAACTTCATTAGAGTTGTTTATTTAGAAATATTCAAATCCCACAAATAAACCATTTAATATATATATATGATTAAATTTAGTGGGAAAATTCAAATGCTTTGGTATAATTTATATTGTATTTCATTATCCTTTTCCAATTCTGATTCTTCCAAACCCAATTTCCATTCTTTGATTAACAAAGGTGGATTTTAAATATACAGTCAGAAAACTGATGCGCCACACCCCAATAAAATACCTATTTCATTTCAATTATGGATAAGGCATTGATGTCACTTCAGAAGAGGGCATCTCCATTCATTACTGACACTTTACCTTACCTCTAAGCAATAAAGTTACAGATGACAAGTGGCTGTAAATGAAACTACTGACCATGGAATGTGTCACTATGGTTGCATTATTTAAACTCTGAAATATACAATGAAGTCACAAAGGGCAGCAGGTGAAGCTGTGCATGCTCTCCCGAATGGAAGCAGTTTTCAAACAGAATGACAATCTGAATACAACAATGTAAAGACTAACACGAAAAGAAAAAAGATACGTTCAGGCACAGATCCATATCCTTAGAGCATATTTACCAATAAAAATAATTTTTTTTTTGGTGGTACTGGGGTTTTTAATCCAGGGTCTCACACTCTAACACTGAGCCACAAACCCAGCCCATTTTATTACTTTTTCTTGTGGGACAGGGTCTTGCTAAATTACGCAGGCTGCCTCTGGCCTTGAACCTGCCATCCTCCTGCCTCTGCCTCCTGAGTTCAGTAGGCCGCATCCAGCCTACTGAAACATTTTTTTTCTGATTCCCTTGACAGAGACATTATAAATACCAATAAGATATGACTGAACAAACAGCAATTCTACTTCCATTACTGTCAGACATCATAATTTTAAATCCTTACCTCTTAATAAGAAATAGTTCTTAGGAAAAAATCCATATGACCATGTTAGCAATAAAAGTCAGATTATGTTCTATTTATTTACCTCTAAGGATTCCTTCAGGTCTACAGCAGAAACTGCATCTTCCTCTTCATCATCAGTCAACTGATCCTGGGAACAGTAGTGAGTGCTGTAAGCAGAATGTTCTTCAATTGCTTCCAGCCAGTTCTAAAATAATCCAAGGATTGAAATAAAAGTGAAAAGCATTTACGCTAAAGAGATATGGCAATTTGTACAGCATAAAATATGCACAGAGGAAATAAATGTAACGGCAAAAAGTATAATAATACCATCAACCATAGGGACATGTCATCTCTTATCTATGAAATGTCTGGATAAAAAGATATATTTCCAGTGCTTTAAAAAAGATTATCTATATAAATGTACTATTAATATTTAAATACATTGTCGAAATTAAGTAATAAATTAAAACTTTTCCACTTAAAGTGATAGGTTCTCAAACTGTTGAATAATTCATTACATAATATGGATTCAGACACACAATTTTACTAACTTCAAATCAAATTACAATTACAAGAAACTTAGATAACTTTAAGACCCAATAATTGCCCTGATGCTTTAACTTTTAAAAATATTTTTAAAAAATTAGTAATTTCACAAAAAGAATGTTTGGCTTAAAATACCTCTTACTTCTTTCTCATTTTCTTACAGCATTACTTAGGGTCAAATCTTACAATTTTGTGAAATGTTGGGAAAGTCATGACTTGGATTGCTTAGGGTATTTTGCAGGACCAAAGTTAACCATTTTGGTAAACAGATTCTTTTAACTTCTTGTTATGGGCCGTTGAGTTGGATCCAACTCATAGCAACCCTCACAGGGTTTTCAATGGCTGACTGTTTGGGGATTGCTTTGGGAGTAGATTGCCACATCTTTCTCCCATTTTTGCAGTGCTGGGGAGCAAACTGGGGGTCCCAGAGAATGTGAAGCAGCACTCTACCAATTGAGCTAAACCCCAGCCCCTTTAACTTCTTATAGGATTTTAAAAACAAACAAACAAACAAATATAAATATATATATATATATATAACATATAAAGTCTATGGATTTAAAGGAATATGCATCCTTCATCAAATTGACTGGACCATGAATTTTGATCAAGTGAATTCCAATTTTCTTCCTTACTACTACTGTTCAACTAACCACAAAGGCAGGCTAAGTATATACTGTAATCAGCATCAGAACACCTGGTTGTAGTCCAGGTTCTACAATTTACAAGTTACATGGCTTTGTGAAATTAGTTCAATTCTGCAGTTTCCTCACTTATAAATTAAGAGATAGAATAAACAATAATTTAGCCTTTTTTCCAAAGCCAATAGGAGCCGCTTACCTTCAAAGAATCAAGACGAAAAGCAAACAGAAAATACCTACAGGTACATGTTGATAAAGAACTAACTCAGGAGTCAATTTAAAAACTTCATATAATTTTTTTTAATTAAAAAATAAAATCTCCATCATCTTAGATGTGAATAACAAACATGTGTTATATTTTCCATGTCCTTAAGACATTTTTTAAGTTTTATGAACAATAAAGGAATCTATAAGATTACCTCTCTGGACTGCTGGAGATTATTCTTAGGAACCCTGAAGCCATGAATGGTGTCATCAAAGCACTTGATAAAGAAGAGGCAGCTATCAGTGGGTTTTACCTTGGGCGAAAGAAGTTAAGAAGACAATAACATTCGCTCACATAAAAGGAGATCCTAAAATTACCAATACATAAAACCTAAAAGTATTAGCATGACTTAACGACAGTTAAACCATTTAAAACGCTAACTGATCAAAATCAGGAAAAAAAATTCATACGGTGGGAGTACCAAATGCACCATAGCTTATCCACGTCAAATTTGGTTTTGACACTCCTACTTACTCAAAGAAAATACAAATAGTTCATTGAGTATATAGCATTAGTTTTATCCTTTCTATCAAGTGTAACTTAGTATGAACTTAGGCTATAAAACTCTTTACATAGCAGAGCTCCGATTTCTTCTTCATATCACTCTCTTCAATGTTTTGTTTGTGCTGAACGTAGAGAATGTTTGAGCTGAGTATAAAGGAAGGAGTAGTATATAAGGTTGAAAAAGGAGGAGGAAAGAAAAAGAGGATAACAAGACTTAGAAATAATTATTTTTTAAAATAAAAATTTAGAGAGGGAGGGGATTTAAGAATGAAAAATGGTAGACTTCTGCTTCAAAACCCTGACTGAGGAACCTCTTTGCAGAAAACAAGCAGAAAACTATTTTGTGACACTTTCCCCTCCTTAAACACAAAACAAAAAGTGAAGGAACTGGAAAGCTAACACTGTTGACTGACCAGGAGCACTGCCTTTCTTGGAGGAGCAGGAACAAGCAGCCATGGAAGTATGTTCCCACTGGCAAGACGTTTCACCAGGAAATAAGTGCAGTGTGAAGAGGGTGACAAAAGCCACAAGGGCACAGGTAGAAAACCCAGACTTTCAGTCTGTGGGAATTAATAATACAAACTGGGGAGCCAAAAACACTAGGGAGAGGAAGAGAATCCCACAGAAGAGACAGACTGTGTATTCCCCAAAGTGTCTACTCACATCTCTAACTAATCCTTGAACCACACATACACAGCAAAGATTCAAAGCAGCTCACACAAACAGTACCAATCTGAACTGACACCAGAAATGCTGTCCAAGACACAAAAGTTTACAATAAACCAAGCCAAGAAAATGAACTGCTAAAACAAAGGAAAAAAGCACTGAACAAAAGAAAAAAATAATGGAATCCAGGCTCTCTAGAACTTAATATTGATGATATTAAGATTATGAGCCAAAATTACCTGACATATGAGGAAGGAAGAAAGTAGAATACATTCATAGAAAGAAAACCTAATTAAAACGCAAAAATTGTCAGGACAGATAACAGGAACTAAACTATATATCATCTACAAGAAATGAAAAAGAAAGACACAGGTAGGTTCAAAGCAAATGGATAGAAAAAAAGACAAGCAAACAGTAAGAAGGCAAGAGTGGTCATATTAGTATCAGACAAAATAGATTTCAAAATAAAATGCATTATAAGAGATATGGAGGGCCACTATGTAATACGAATTAGAAAAGCAATAATCATAAATATGTATGTAATCAATAATAAAGCAAGAACTATACAATTCCATAAGCATAGTTGGGGATCTTAACACCTTTCTCAGCAATTGATATAAGGACTAGCTAAAATCCAGAGAACACACAGAAGATCTGAATATTATCAGTGACCATAAGTGAACTAATATTTATAGGGCACTACACTTAGCAATAGCAAAATACACATTTTCAAGTGCATTAGAATAATCTATTAGTAGAACTCTAAAACAAGCCTTGATAAGCCTGATGAGATGGAAATCATGTAGTATATGTTCAATGACAAAAATGAACTACAAATCAAGATAACTACGAGAGCCTCAATTATTTGGGAATTAAGTGGTACACTTTAAATATTTACTAGTTTAAAGAAGAAGTCACAATAGAAATTAGAAAATATTTTGAATGAAATGATATTGACAATACGACATACCAAAATTATGATGAAACAAAAACAGCTAAAAGGGCAAAATATAGCTTAATGACTATATTAGTAAAGAAGATAGATTTCAGCCAATAATTAAGCTTTGACCTTAAATTATGAAAGAGAGCAAATCCAAAGCAACAAACATTTTTTAAAAAGAAAAAAAATAATAATAAAGACAACAGAAAAATAAGAGAAAATGTGATGAAACCAAAAGCTAGTTGTTTGAAAAGACTAATAAAATTGAACTACAAGGCAGCTTAAGCTAGGGGAAAAAAAAAAGACACAAATCATCAATATAAAAAAATCAAAGAATACAAGACTACCTATCATACAAACAGTAGAAAGATACTAAGGGAACATTATTAACAATAAGTTTCATAAGCTAAATAGGCAAATTTCTTAAAAGGTAAAGATTCCTCAAAACAACCTAAGAAATAGAAATACAAATTTTGGATAGTTCTACAGCAATTGAAGAAATTAAATTTGAGCTGGTTGCAGTGGCACACACTTGTAATGTCAGTGACTCGGGACGCAGAGGACAACAAGCTCAAGGCCAGAGGCAGCCTGTGCAACTTAGCAAGACCCTGTCTTAAAATAAAAAATAAAAATGGGGCTAGGGATGTGGTTCAGTGGTAGAGCACTTGCCTAGCATGTGTCAGGCCCTAGGTTCAACCTCCTAGTACTGGAAACAAAAAGAAAGAATTTTTTAAAATGTATGACAATACGTCACCAAATAGAGAATACCAGCCAAGAGAAACAAGTTACAAAAAAGAGCCAAATGGAAATTCTGGAGTTGAAATATATCAAGAATTGAAATGAAGACTTCACTAAGTGGGACACAACATATTTGAGATAGCAGAAGGAAGAATCATTGAACTTGAAGATACATCAATCTGAAGAATCAGAAAAAAAAAATGAAAAAAAAAAATGAACTCAGAAACCTACAGGGCATTATCATGTGTTTCATCAATCAACTGGAATCCCAGAAGAGAGAAAGAAGAGGCTAAAAAAAAACATTTGAAGCAATAATGGTTAATAACATCTGAAGTTTGTTGAAAATAATCTACACTTTGAAGAAGCTCAATAAACACTTTGTTGTTGTTGTTAGGTGCCGTTAAGTCAGTATCCGACTCATAGCGACCCTCATAGGGTTTTCAATGGCTGACTGTTTTGGGATTGCCTTGGGAGTGGATTGCCAGGTCCTTCTCGCCAATAAACACTAAGCATGATAAAATCAGAGAAATCTACATACACCTAGACACAGCCAAAGTGTTGAAAGACAAAGAGAAAATCTTAAAAACAACAGGAGAAAAATGACTCATAAAGTACAGGGACAGCACAATAAAATCAACAGCTGAATTCACATCAGAAATGATGGCTGCAAAGGTGATCTGCAGCTTCTGTGGACCCTTTCCCCTCTCCTGGAGCTGGCCAATGATGGCCACCTGGGCAGGGGGTTCCAGCGATCTGGAGACCCAGGGAAAGAGCAGAACAGTCCTCTGGTGAGGAGCATGGAACAGTGCAAGTGGCTGCCACAGAAGAAGTGATGGAAGAATTCCACAACCTGGACCCATGACAGCAAAAATTAGAGGCCATATTTACCGGAGTGTTAATAAGGGGCTACTTGGCAGTAAGTCTTCCAACCACAGCTTGTGCAACATGGGGTCCTTCAGTGATTAAACAACAGCAACAAAAAAATTGAGCTTCCTGAGAAAGAGATGAATGACCAGTGAAAGTGGAAAGGAAAAGCTGAACCATATGAAATAGTCAGGGGAAAAGGATTCCTAAAGGACAGAAAATTAGGGATTACTTTGAGTTTGCTGGGGAAAGTGGCCCAGGAACCAGCCCTGGCAGAAATGTTCCATCAGTTGCACGATCCTCATTGCAACATTCCTTATCCAATCCCTCACTGTAGTGAATAAAGCAGGCCCTCTAAGGTTAGATGGCAGTGATACAAAGGAGGCCAGGGAGGAGCAGTCTGCTCTGTCAATCCTTATCAGTGATGCTGACAAAACCTCAGCTTGACACAGAGCAGTTAGCCCAAAGGAGAGCTAAAAGGGAGCTGGCCTCTGCTGCACTTTTGTTTCCACTCAGTGAAACAATTCCTCATCTACCGAATCTGGCAACAGAGCACTCTTGTAGCTCCCCAGAATAGATCTCCATTCACCACAGACAGATTTAGCCTGATCTCACATTAGAAAAAATATCTGCACTACAAAACAAGAAGAATTCTGATGTAAAGAAGGAAGAATTAGATGACTTATTAAGAGCTAACTGTCCTTTGAGATGGCAGATGGATGAACAGTAAAAGATACTAGAAAAACACAAGGAACCATTAAATAGACGTGTTACAATGAGCAAGAAACTCCTTATAAAAAAGTCACAACAAGAAAAGATGGCATATAGAGGTAAGAGCATGCAGGACCGCTTGAGACTGAGCCACTTCCCTATTGTTCAGCATGGAGCTCCTTTTACTGATCAATGGACAGATGGTTATGCTTTCCAGAACCTTATCAAGCACCAAGAAGGGATAAAGTCACAGAAGAGGGAAGAGACAGAAAGACAACAGAAAATGTTAGCAAAGCAAAAACCTTGTGCCATGAGTTAGGCCCCTCCTGCAACCACTGAGCAAAAACAGAAGGACCAATGGAGCTGAAAATGAAACATTAACATTAGCAGAATACCATGTACAAGAAGAAATCTTCAAATTCAGATAAGGTCATCTTTAAAAGGAAGGAGAGATCCAGGCTGAGCTGGAAAAGCTAGAAAGGGTTAGAAATTTATATTATCAGGAAACTAAGAAGGATTCAAAAGGGAGATAATTCACAATTTAAAGATCACTCAACACTAAATGATAGATATCGGTTGCTACATGTTTTTGGGTAGGGGAGGTTTCAGTGAAGTATATACAAGGCATTTGATCTGACAGAGCAAAGATACTTAGCTATGAAAATTCCCCAGGTTAAAAACTGGAGAGATGAGAAAAAGTGGAATTACCACAAACGAGTGTAGGGAATACTAGACTTACAAAGAAATGGATCAACATACAATAGGTAAGCTTTATGATTACTTCTTATGGGACACTGAGAAAAAAAGCACTGAGAAAAAAATGAGAAAAGAAAACACATAAGACTGCATACAGCAGTAAGTATAATACCACTGTTGGTTTTTAAACATTTAGAGTCATGATCTATATGACAATAAATCACA
The DNA here is from genome assembly GCA_007922755.1 of Pedetes capensis. Lineage (NCBI taxonomy): Eukaryota > Metazoa > Chordata > Mammalia > Rodentia > Pedetidae > Pedetes > Pedetes capensis. The sequence goes on along the minus strand of VMDO01015234.1, from coordinate 32,725 downwards.
TAGGAAGGAGCAGGAAATAGAATCATTTTAGAGCAAAGTTGCCATATTTTATCGATAAGACCTCTCTAAAATATTGAAAAGTAAAGATGTCACATTGAAGACAAAGGTACACCTGACTCATGCCATGGTATTTTCAACTGCATCATGTGCTTGTGAAAGCTGGACGTTGAATAAGGAAGACAGAAGAAGAATTGATGCTTTTAAATTACGGTACTGGAGACGAATATTGACTATACCTTGGACTGCCAAAAGAACCAAGAGATTTGTCCTAGAAGTGCAACCAGAGTGTTCCTTGGAAGCAAGGATGGCTAGACTGCATCTTACATATTTTGGACACATTGCCAGGAGGGACCAATCTCTCCAGAAGTTCATCATGTTTTGGAGAGTGATGGGTCCATGAAAAAAAGGAAGACCTCAAACTAAATGGATTGACATGGTGGTTACAATAATGGACTTAAACATAAAAAAGATCGTGTGCATGGCACAGTTTCAGGGAGTGTTTTGTTATACTCTACATAGGGTCGCTATGAATTGGATCCAACTTGAGGGCACCTAACAAGAAGTAGTAGTAATCTGAAGGGGACTGTGATGAATTAAGATACATACTGTAATACCAATAGCAATCACTAAGAAAATAAACATAGTAAAAATATAAACAAAAAAGGTATACCAAAAACATCTATATTCTGAAAAACAGAAGAACAAAGAGTAAAATAACCTGAACATAGAAACAAGAGTGGACAGAAATCCAATCATATCAATAGCAGCAATAAGTGTAAATTAATCATATGAATCACAAGGCAGAAACTATCAGATTAAATAAAAATATAAAACATAACTACCAGTATATACTGCCGATAAGAAATACACTTTACTATGGCTTCAGAGGCACAAAAAATTGGGTTCAAGTTTGGTTGTGGGTTCAATATGTTAAAATTTATCAGGTTTGGTTCAGATTTGATTTTAAATTTTAATTCTATATACAGATAGAATTTAATTCTATGTGTTTTTTCAATTTTCTTTCAATTTTCAAATAGCAAATGATACCAAAAGAAAAAAAAACATTAGAAGCTGAACCTGAACCCAAGGTTTGGGTTCAGAAAAAAAATTTCAAATGCTTGAATCATAATGGGTTCAGGGTTTGGGTTTGGGTTCAGTTTGAAGCCCTATTATCTACACATAGGATTTAAATCCAAACCAAACCCAAACCCTCTAAATTTTAATGTATTGATCTTGACCCTGAACCGGTAGACCGAAAGACACAAAGGGATTGAAAGTGAGGATGTAAAAGAGACACAGAGCATATACATGCTGATGGTCCCATAACATTATATGGCTTAATGATCTCATAGCCATCTTAGTTTGTGTTCACACAAGCACATAACCTAACAATGAATTTTTCAGGATGTATTCCCCCATCTTTAAATGATGCATGATTAGAAGGTTTAAGCTATATACAGGTGAGAGCTGAGGTAACTACAATAATTGTTATGGACTGAATTGTATGCCTGAACTAAAACTCATATATTGAAGCCCTAATCCCTAATGAGACTGCACTTTGGTGACCTTTAACAAGATAATTAAGGTTATGCCAAGTCATAACTTTAAACAAGCCACAGCCCTAATCCAAGGTGACTGGTCTCTTCTATAAGAGGGGGGAAAGAAACCAAGGATACCTACACAGAGGGAAAAGGCCATGTGAACACACAGAGTTACGATAGTATCTGTAAGCCAAGGAGAAAAGCCTCAAGAGAAACCAACCCTGCTAGTGCACTGACTTTGTAGACTTCTCACCTCAAAAACTCTGAGAAAATTAATTTGTGTGTTTAAACAATCCAATCTGTGGTATTTTTTAAATGGTAGTGTAGCACACTAATACAATGGCATCAGACAAAATAGAACTTTGAGTCAAAAAATGTTACTAGGGAAAAAGAAGTATTTAGCCGGGCATGGGGCTGGGATTTAGCTCAGTTGGTAGAGCGCTGTGCTGCAGTCTCTGAGGTCCTGAGTTCAATTCCCAGCACCGCAAAAATGGGAGAAGAGCCTGGCAATCCACTCCCAAGGCAATCCTGAAATAGTCAACCGCTGAAAACCCTATGAGGGTCGCTATGAGTCGGATACCGACTCGACGGCACCTAACAACAACAACAAGAAGCCGGGCATGGTGGCACATGCCTATAATCCCAGAGACATGGAAGGCAGAAGCAGGAGGATCACAAGTTCACGACCAGAGGCAGTCTGCGTAATTCAGTGAGACCCTGTCTCAAAAAGTAAAAAAAAAAAGACTGAGGGTGCAGCTCAGTGGTACAGCACTTGCAAAGCATGCGAGCACGAGGTCCTGGGTTTAACCCCCAGTACTGAGGGAGGAAAAAAAAGTGTTTTATAATGACAAAAGAGCCAAGAAAGACCTAGCAATTATAAACATATATGCACTTAATAATAAAGACCCAAATTTATGCAGCAAAACCTAACAGAAGTGAAAGAAAAAACAAAATTCTTCAAGAGATTTCAATATTCCACTCTCAATAAAAGGAAGAAATAGACACAAAATTGGCAAGGATATAGTGTATATCTTTAGGACAGTCCACCAAAAAAAAAATTGGCAGGATATACATTCTTCTGAAGTACACATAGATCATTCTCTTGTTGTTGTTGTTGTTGTTGTTGTTGTTGTTGTTGTTGTTGTTGTTAGGTGCCTTCAAGTCGGTATCTGACTCATAGCAATCCTCATAGGGTTTTCAATGGCTGACTAGATTGCCTTGGGAGTGGATTGCCAGGCCCTTCTCCCATTTTTTTTGGTGCTGGGAATTGAACTCGGTACCTCAGAGACTGCAGCGCAGCACTCTACCAACTGAGCTAAACCCCAACCCTAGATCATTCTCTAGGTGACTCCAAATGGTAGGCCATGAAACAAATTAACTTAAAAGGTCTGACACTATACAAAGTATGTTCTCCAATGAAATGGAATTAAATTAGAAACCAAGAAAAGACAGAATTTGAGAAACCCACAAATAGTTTGAAATGGAACAACATGCCTCTAAGCCTAAGAGTCAATGAAAAAAAAAAACACCAAAAAGAAATTTAGAAAATATTTTGGGCTGAAATAAAACAACACAATAAATAAAAATTTTATGACATGCCCACTCTAAAATTCACATGGATTCTCAAGAGTTCACAACCAACCAAAACAATCTTGAAAATGAAAAACAAAGTTGGAACTCTCACATTTCCTGATTTTAAAACTTACTACAAATCTACAGAAATAAAAACTGTGTAATACTGACCTGACAGACATATAGAGCAAATGGAATAAAACAGCCTAAAAATAACTCTCACTTACATGGTCAAATGATTTCTAAAAATCATGTTAAGAACACTCAATGGGGAAAGGACAGTTACTTCAAAGACTGGTGCTAGGAAAACTGGATATCCAATGCAGAAGAATGAAACTGAACCTATGTCTTAGGCTTATACCATTATAAATAACTCAAAATGAGCCAAGTGTCTGTTATCCCAGCAAGTTGAGAGGCTAACAGAGGATCATGAGTTCAAGGCCAGAAGCAGCCTGTACAACTTAGTGAGACAATTTCCCAAATAAAAAAAAAGGGGGGGGGGGACCAGGGTGCAGCTCCATGGTAGAACATTTGTGTAGTATGCACAAGGCCCTAAGTTCAACCCCAAACTGATGCAAAAAAAAATTTTTTTTAACTCAAAGTGGATTAGACCAAAATGTCAGAGCTAAAACTATAAAATTTGTGACAAAAGAATAAGGAAAAAGCTTCATGACACTGGATTTGGAAATGACTTATTCAACACAACAACAAAGCAAAAGTGACTAAAGTAAAAACAGATAAATTAGACTATATCAAAATTTAGAACCTCTGAATATCAAAAAATACTATCAACAACATTGAAAAGCAAACCACAGAATGGAAAAAAATTAAATCATGTATCTGATAAGGGGCTAATATCCAGAATACGTACAAAAGCCGGGTGTGGTGGCGCACGCCTGTAATCCCACGGCTCGGGAGGCAGAGGCAGGAGAATTGCAAGTTCGAGACCAGAGGCAGTCTACGTAACTTAGTGAGACCCTGTCTCAAAAAAAAGTTAAAAAAATGGGCCGGGGCTGCAGCTCAGTGGTCCAGCACTTGCAGAGCATGCAAGTGCAAGGCCCTGGATGCAACCCCCAGCACCAAAAAAAAAAAAAAAAAAAAAAAAAAAAAAAAAAAAAAAAAAAAAAAAAAAAAAAAAAAAAAAAAAAAAAAAGAATACGTACAGAACTCTGATAACAAAAGGCAACAACAAAAATATCAGTACAATTAAAAAATGGAGTCAGGTGTGGTGGTACATACCTGTAATCCCAGCGACTTGGGAGGTGGAGGCAGGAAGATTGCAAGTTTGAGGCCAAAGGCAGCCTCAGGAACTTACTAAGACCCTATCTCAAGATAAAAAAAATTTTAAAAAGGGGTTGGGGATTTAGCTCTGTGGTAGATGTTTGCAAAGTATGCACAAGGCCTTGGGTTCAGCCCCTAAGTACCACCAAAAACAAAAACAAAAAGCCAAAGGACTTAAGTAGACATTTCTCTGAAGATGATACACAAATGAACAATAAACACCTGAAAAGATGTTAAATATCACTAATTATTAGTGAAATGCAAATCAAAACTACAATGAAACACTACATCACACCTATTAGGATGGCCACTATCAGAAAATAAATTTCAAGCATTGGTAAGAATAAGGAAAAATTAGAAACGTTGGAAACTACTGGTAGGAAAGTAAAATGATCAAGCCATTGTGGTATAGAGGTTCACCAAAAAATTAAAATAGAACTACCATATGAACCAGCAATTTTTTAGGTATATATCTAAATAATAGAAAACAGCATCTCAAAAAGATATTTGTACACCTATGTTCATTACATCATTAACCACAATTGCCAAGAAGTGGAAGTAATCCAAATACTCGCTGACAGGAATAAAGAAAATGTGTATACACACACACACACACACACACACAAAAAAAAAGAATATTACTCAGCCTTAAAAATGAAATCCTGTTACATGCTTAAACAGATAAATTATGAGGATATTATGCTAAGTGAAATAAGCCAAACACCAAAAGATAAGTACTGCACAAGTATTGTGTGGTCAAAAAAAGTGAATGCTTAAATTTCTAAAAAAACTACAGTAAAAGACACATTTCTATTAATCTCCCTCAAAACAACAACAACAAAAAAAAAAACTGGCTTTGAACATACTTATTCCATCATTCTTGTCACTTTCTGAAGTCTTCTTCTATAAGTGTCTTTAGTTGTGCTTCCGTGGCTACCTTGATATCCTGAATTAATTCATAATATTTACCTTTCATGGTCATTTTGACTTTAAGAACACAGCACCAGATCCAGTAAATAAGGTGGGTCGGGACACATGCAATGTTTTTATTTGACAAAAATTGCTGTACCAGAAGCAATGTGTGACACAGAGCATTGTCATAATAAAAGATGAAACCATGTGCCCATTTCTGGGGCCTGTTTTCTATGCACGCTGTTTCTTAAACACTCTAATAAGCCTTCATAATAATTAGAGTTCACCGTAGTGTTTCTGGGTACAAACTCAGCTTGCACAATTCCATCAAAGTCAGAAAACAATTAGCATCACCTTGATGTTGGATCTTGACTGACTCACTTTCTTTTTGCACAAGGAGAAATGGTGATTTTCATCGAGAACTCTAAACCTTGGTCTCAAAATCATCATCAGAGTTGAAACTTGTCCCATGCTGTTACTACAGCACTCCTTCCTTCCTGTATTGAAGATCCCTGTCTTTCTGTTAGATGGCACTTGCCAACAACATTCACCATATCTTTTTATTGTACCTTGTATGATTCCATTTATATGAGGTATATAAAGTAGTCAAGATCACAGAAATAGAAGAGTAGATAGAGTGACGCTTGTCAGGAGCTGGAGGGAGGGAAAATGTGGAGTTGCTCATGAAGTATAGAATTTTGGTTTTGAAAGATGAAAAAGTTCTAGAGATCTGTTTCACAACAAACTAAATATAGTTAAAGTCACTGAAATGTGCACTCAAAAATAGTTAAGATGATAAATTTGTGTTTTGTTTCAAAATTAAAATTTTCATGCAAAATAAAAAAAGGAAATTCTGACACATGCTACAACATGGATCAGTCTTGAGGGCACTATGAGACGTGAAATAAGCACGTCACAAAAGGGCAAATATTGTGTGGTTCCATTTATATGAGGTACCAAGTGTAGTCAAATTCATCTAGACAGAAAGTGGAATAATGGCTGCCAGGGGCTGTGGGTTATAGGGAGTTAACATTCAACAGACACAACATCAGTTCAGGAAGATGATCAGTGTTATGTAGATGGACGGCATTCACAGTAGCACAACAAAGTAACATCACTGAACCATACACTTACAAATGACTAAGATGTTAAGTTTTGCATTATGTGTATTTCATCACAATTTTTAAAGGATAATTTATAGCTATGAACACTTACATAAGAAAAAAATCTCAATAAACTACCTGTCTACTTTAAGAAACTAGAAAATGGCTGGGTGCGGTGGCACACATTTTTAATCCCAGCAACTTGAGAGGTGGAGGTCGGAAGATCGCAACTTCGAGGCCTGAGGTCACCTGTGTAATTTAGCAAGACCTTGTCTCAAAATACAAAGTAAAGAAGGGGTTGGAGTTATGGTTCAGTGGTTGAGTGCTTGCAGAAAGCATGCATAAGGCTGTGAGTTCACCTCCCCAGCACACACACACACACAAAAACAACTACAATTGAACAGAGATTGCTTTTTAGAACTCCCTTAATGAGTGTTCATGAGCTTGTACTAACATATGATTCATAGATGGGGCTTTAATCAATTATATAAAAAGTTAAAAGTTATAAAATGAAAGCCAGATGCAGTGGCACACACCTGTAATCCCAGTGGTTTGGGAGTCAAAGTAAAGAGGGTCACAAATTCAAGGCCAGAGGCAGCCTGCATAACATAAAGAAAAGAGTAGGGTGTTGCTGGAGATCAGCTCAGTGGTAGAGCACCTGCAAAAGCATGTGTGAGGTCCTGGTTTCAATCCCCTTGTTGTTGTTGTTGTTAGGTGCCATGGAGTCGGTGTCCGACTCATAGCGACCCTCACAGGGTTTTCAATGGCTGACTGTTTCGGGATTGCCTTGGGAGTGGATTGCCAGGTCCTTCTCCCATTTTTGCGGTGCTGGGAATTGAACTCGGGACCTCAGATACTGCAGCGCAGCGCTCTACCAACTGAGCTAAATCCCAGCCCTTCAATCCCCTAGGACCACAAAATAATAATAATAATAAATAGTTATAAAACAAAGTAAAGCACAACATGACAGCACCTAATGAATTCCACAGAAACTAAAGACTAAGAAATTTTATAAGTACAAGGAAAGCGACTTATTTTTGTTTTACATATGATGAGAAACGGGCTGGGATTTAGCTCAGTTGGTAGTGTGCTTTGCTGCAGTCTCTGAGGTCCTGGGTTCGATTCCCAGTACTGCAAAAATGGGAGAAGGACGTGGCAACCCACTCCCAAGGCAATCCTGAAACAGTCAGCCATTGAAAACCCTATGAGGGTCACTATGAGTCAGACTCGACTCAACGGCACCTAACAACAACAACATGATGAGAAAGAGAAGACAACACCAAGTTTAGTAAAACTCTCAATGTTAAGTAGATGAATCATGAACAGGAACAGAAGAGGGTGGCCAGGAATATATCAACAGAAAAAACAAAAAGATTAGATGGTAAGATCAAAGAGAGGTCTCCTTGCTCTCTGATCTAGAGTGAAAAAAGAAAGGGGTCTGAGGGCTCTGAAGAGGCCAGACTTGCATCACCCAGGTGTACTGTACTGCTGGGGTAGGTGTACTGTAACCCCACCACTACCACCAAGGTGGAATACTGCTGACCCTGCGTGTGTGCACACAGAGAAAGGCAGGCGGCATGCACTGAAGGGCAGACAGACTGCTATGGTTTGCTGACAATGCTCACAGACTTAAAGTGAGCAACACGAACACATATCTTGGCTCCAGGTTAAACCAGGCTCTTAAGAGGAAAAACTTGCTGACTTTCCTGGCTGGGAAAGACAGCTGGAAATGCACAAGAAGAATCTAAGATTCCTGATACTCACGTCATCTTTAAATTGTATTTTAACCACAGAGAAATTTCCATCCAGATTTACTTATGTACAAAGACACACACACACAGCCTGTATGTTACAAGTTCTGTACAGATGTGTTTCGATCATCCATTTGTCATATCACATAAAAGTTGATTATACATGTTTTGAATGGAGATTCTATAACTTCATTTGTTCTTAAATGTAAAATGTACAAGTGCTTTCTACACCACTCCACAGAACCTCAAGATTTTACAAATGATTTGGGGCAATCACTTCCATAATTGATTTCATAGTCTGCTCAAAAGATGTGTTTCATCTTACCGTGCACACGGCTTGAGTCAGATGTTTGCATCCCTGGCGATAAATATTATGGACTGCATCAGGCCTTCAACATAAATATTATTAAGACAAAAGGGAAAGAGAAATGTGAAGAAAAATTTAATCTTTCAAAATTGAAATTTAAACTGAAATTTAAACCGAAATTCAATTGAAATTGAAAACTGAAATTTAATAAGTATAAAGATAATACTTACTGTTTCCTATACCATGAAAGGACTCCATGTTCTAATACTACCCAGAATAATCTCCAGCCAAAAAATCTTGAACTCTGAAGGAAAAATGACAAAGATTTCCCAAGCTGCCACATCTTGATTCAAATACTTGACTGATAAAAAGTAATTAAGTTCTGACAGTCACATCTGAATCTTTCACCTAGACACGGTAATGAACATTTTTATCAAAAATGAACTTAGGTACTAAGTGCAGTAATGAAAACATACCCCTCACTACAGGGTGACAGGAGCAGAAGAAATGTCATACTGATAAAATCAATGATCAACAGAGTTTATGGTTCTGACAATATTGTTCAGGAATATCTATAGAAAATATAGTAGTTGTGGGCTTCAAAAACAATTTCCTCAAAGTCATGAATGAATGTATAAAAAATGAAAAATTTCCTGATTTTATACAATATTAAAATACATATACACAAATACATAGAGGGACTACTTACAAATGCAAAAGTCACATGCTCTAACATGGTTGATGCTAGACAATAAATAAATGCACTACACAGAAATTTTTAGAACCAGAAGACTTTTACATGTGCACTCTGGGACAATTCAAATATTAATTTTCTCCCCAAGTCCTCTAGGGTTTGATGTTCATAAAATAATACTGTAACTCTAAGACTTAGTGATGAAAAAGATATTTTCCCTTAAGAACCTAAGTCATCTAAAAGTATTAGCCCATTAACACAGAATAAAGTCATTAATACAAGGAGTAGCCTCTTGAAGTCCAACAGTACAAAAATGGTTTACATTTTATGATCCAAGAATGATTAAATCATACATACTGACCCTCCTCAACTTCTGATGGGGATTATGTCTCAATAAACCTGTGATGAGTTGAAAATATTGTAAGTAAAAAATGCATTTAAGGACCAGGTGGTGTGATACATGCTGGTAATCCCAGCAACTTGGGAGCTGAGGCAGGAGGATCATGAGTTTGAGGTGAGAGGCAGCCTGCGCAACTTGGCAAGGCCTTATCTCAAAATAAAAAATAATTGCCGGGCACTGTGGCGCATGCCTGTAATCCCTCGGCTCAGGAGGCGGAGGAGAGGATCGCAAATTCGAGATTAGAGGCAGTCTGCCTAGCTTAGTGAGACCCTGTCTCAAAAAGTAAAAAAATGGGCTAAGGGTGCAGTTCAGTGGTCCAGCACTTGCAAAGTATGCAAGTGCAAAGCCCTGAGTTCAAACCCCAGTACCACAATAAATAAATAAATACATAAAGAAATAAATAAATAAAATAAAAAATAAATAAAAAATAATAAGCCGGGCACAGTGGCACATACCTATAATCACAGTGACTCAGGAGGTGGAGGCAGGAGGATCACAAGTTTGAGACTAGAGGCAGTCTGCTTTACTTAGCGAGACCCTGTCTCAAAAAGTAAAAAAAATGGGCTGGGGGGTACAGCTCAGTGATCCAGCACTTGCAGATCATGCAAGCACGAGGCCCTGGGTTCAACACCCAATACCGCAAAAAAAAAAAAAAAAAAAAAAAAAAAAAAAAAAAAAAAAAAAAAAAAAAAAAAAAAAAATAAAAAAAAAAAAAAAAAAATAAATA
>VMDO01015234.1:0-22337 GCA_007922755.1 Pedetes capensis | reverse complement strand
ATAAATGAGCTGGGGGTGTAGCCCAGTGATAAAGCACTTGCAAAGTATATGTGATGCTCTGGTTCAATCCCCAAGTATTGCAAAAAATACTAATGATTAAATAAACAAATAATTTCTTAAAAGGGATGGGAGTACAGCTCAGTGGTACAGCACTTGTCTAGCATGTGTGAGGCCCTGTATTCAACCTCCTGATACTGAAAAACAAACAAAGAAACAAAAAAACAGTATTTAAGGCCTGGGGATGTAGCATAGTGGTAAAGCATTTGCCTGGCATATATAAGGTCCTAGCTTCCACTGAGTATGTGTGTGTGCACACACAGAGAGAGCTTTTAATAAAACTAACCTACCCAAGGGATAGGGGGCTTGCTCAGTTGGTACAGTGCTGCTCTGTGTACTCTGAGGCCTGGGTTTGAACCCCAGCACTGCAAAAATGGGAGAAAGACCTGGAAGCCTACTCCCAAAACACTCTTGAAACAATCAGCCATTGAAAACCCTATGAATGGAAGAGAAACAGCGACTTAGTGCTAGGCATGGCACAGTGTCAGGGAGTGTTCTGTTCTGTTGTACACATGTCAGACTCAACTTGATGCCACCTAACAACAACAACCTACTCAAAATCACACCTCAGGTAAGGCTACCTTAAATCTGCTCAGAACATTTACATTAGCCTACAGTTGGGCAAAGTCATCTAATAAAAAGCCTGTTTTATAAAAAGAAATATATAAAGTATCTCATGTAAATATGTGGATGGGTGTTTTTGTAGTCACAATGAAAAGCAAAAACACAAAAAAGGTTGGGATTGTAGCCCAGTGGATAAGTGACTGCCTGATATGCACAAAGTCCTGGATTCAATCCCCAGCACGACAACAAAAAATCAAAAACCACAAAGTGCATTATACCAAAAAGGCTGGCAACACTGTGCCCTGTATACTCTCGGTTGTTTCCTGTTGTGATCACTAGATGACTAGGAGCTGCAGCTTGCCACCACTGCCCAGCATCACAAGAGGGTATCACAGTGCATATCACTACCCCAAGAAAAGATCGAAATTCAGAATTTGAAGTATAATTTCTACTGAATGTATACCCTTTTCATTCCACTATAAAAAGTCATAAATCAAGAAAGACATCATAAGTCAAGGACCAGCTGTACTTCAGAAATTAAAAAAAAAAAAAAAACCTAGCAGAAACAGGAGCAGCTGAGAATTCTTCTCTGCAGCTTTATAATTTAAAAACACCATAACCTACCTTCCAGAGAGGGCCTTCATATCGTTTCAATGCTTTGTAGATGACCTATTGAAAACATGCTTCATTAAAATGAATCTATATATTTCAAGCATTGAAATTTTTTTTGAAAAATTAATATATAAATTTAGTCTATTGCTACATACCTTATTACCAACAAGAACATGTTTCATTTCAGCACCCTGGGCAAGGTCAAGAGGCTTCTGGTCTGTGTAAAATACCAGAAAAAAAAAAAGCCAACAAGAGCTTAATTATACCATAAAATTGATGCTACAATTGCATCATGTAATATTCCTTCGTTCTTCCATCAACTATTCCTCACCACCTCCCACCTAAAATCACCTACCAGAAGTTGCCATCTCAATTCTTTATCAGATTAACCTCAGAACACTATGTACAGACTCAGATCAGTCAAGCATCTAGGCCTTAAATCACTGTTATTAGTTTTCTGCATTAGTTTTCTATCACTGCTTAAACAAATTACTACAAATTTACAATTTTAAAACAGTACAGACAATTTATTTAAACCTTACGTAAAATTATCTTACTATTGACTATTTGATCCTCTCATAAATACTAAACATCTGGTGTGAAGTGGTTAAGTTTTTTATCTCTGTTTCTTCCTATAAGCCTGTTTTGTGCCAATCACCATTTTAGGCAGTGGGGATTCAGCAGTGAACAGGACAGAAAATAAAATTGTGGGGAAGTGGAAAATAATTATAATTATAATAATAATAATGGTAATAAATGGCAAAGACCATTATAAACCACAATATGCCATGATTTTTTAAATGAAAGAGATGATAGAGAATGACCAAGATGCCACTTTAGACTAAAGTTGAAGGATTGATCTGGGAAGACATCCCTGAGGAAGGGTTGTTTAGATTAAAAAGAAGGATCTAGCCTTGTGAAAATAGAAGAAAGGCATCCTAACATAGGAAACAGCTAATGCAAATGCACACCCTGAGGTAGAAACAAGCTCGCAAACAAGAGATAAGGCCAGGAAGGTCATACTATATAAATCAGATGTTTGTGAGCCAGTGTAAGGATTCTGGGTTCTATTCTAAATATGATGGAAAGCCTTTCAAGGATTTTAAGTAAAAGAGTATGATGATTTCACTTATATTTAAGATTGTCAAAGTGTTTAAAAATGTTTAAGATAATTGGAGAAATGAAAACTTTAGCTATTTCATGTTTCTAAGAAATTACTATAATATTAACTAGATAATGCTATTGTGCATTTTGTTTTTGATTTTTTTTTTTTTTTTAATTTCTGGTACTGGGGAGTTGTACCTGGGGCTTCACACATGGTTTTTGCAAGCACTCAAACACTGAGCCACAACCTCAGCCCATGTATTTTTTTTTTTTTACTTTGCATTTTGAGACAGGGTCTCGCTAAGTTACACAGGCTGCCTTTAACCCCAAACTTTCAATCCTCCAGCCTCTGCCTCCCGAGTTGCTGGGATTAACAACAACAACAACAACAACGGCATCTGGCTGTGCATGTTTTTTAATGGCTCTACTGAGATACACATTCACATGCCATACAATTCACTAATTTAAGGTGAACAATTAAATCATTTTTACAGGGAGTTGTACAACCAACATATGGTATTTTTTTAAAGGTGCCCTTATCTTTTATTAACATAATGAAATGTTTACAGATGAGATGGCGTGCCATCTAGAACTGCTTCAAAATAACCCAGGAGGTGGGAAGACATATTAGGAAATGGCCATTATTGATTATTCCTGAAGAAAAGTGAGGCTTGCATCAATAAATTATACTGTTGTATTTAAGCTTTGATAAATTCCACTATAATATCATCTTTTTTGGCTATTTTTTTGGCTATAAATTCCATTATAATATCATCTTTTTAGTCTTTGGCTACTGGCTGGAAAATTGCTTGTCAATGTGGGTAAGAGAAAACAGAGAGAAGTTACAGAGCAACAGCAATAGCACAGGTCAAAGCCACTGGAGGTTTAATCTAGTGTTAGTAGTAAAAAGAAAAGACAGATTTTAATACAGAGATAAGTACTGGAGTTTGAGACTTTGAAGGTAGATTTATATTGCTTTTTGAGACAGGGTTTCAGGGTGCAGCCCAAGCTGGCCGCAAACTCACATCGACACTCCTGCCTCACCCTCTGGAGTGATGGAATTACAGGTGGGTGCCACCACACCCTTGGTTTGACATATTGTTTGTGAGCAAAAAACATTTTTAAACGTTAACTGAGAAATTAATAATCAGGTTTTTTTTTCTCCTAGCCCATGAGGAGATATCTTATAAAGGTCTGACGATTCTGTGTTCTTTTCATTCTATCTACAGGGCACTTTTGAGAAATTATTCCTTTACACAGAGGGAAAGAAGATAATATGATTTCCTTCATAGAAGTCTGCCCTAATACCAAAAATAAATTCTGAGCTCCTGCCAACTAGATGAAATCCCAGGACAGAGTCTCATTTCTGGACTTGATGTCTAAAGTGCCTGGCATATAGTAAGAATTCAATAAAATACATTTTGAACTAAATGAAAACAGCTTTCCTGCCTACATGAGCTCCATAAACAGTAATTTCAAAATGTGCTACATTTCTTATCAACCACAACAAAATAAAGAATAATGGAATATTTTAAACTCTGCATGAAATATATTTGTCCCTTATATGGGAAAACTCAATAAAGATACCATTTCCCTTCAAATTAATTTACAGAGACTGTAATTTCAATTAAATCCCAACAGTATTTTTCACTAGGAACCCAAGAAGATTACCTTAAATGCCACCTAGAAAAATAAACAGATAAAAATGTCAAAGAATATCCTAAAAAAAAAAAAAAAATGACCACTGGGGGAGAGGGGACTTTTCAGAGATTAAAGTAATCATTAAAAGTATAATACCAGCAAAGGAAAAGACAGCAGAAGCAATCGAAGACAACAGAGAACACAACAATTCTTAAAATGTATGTGGAAGGAATGACCAAAAAAATGGGCAAGATTACTTGATAAAAGGTATACAGTGGCTAGCAATTTAGGACTCATCAATTTTCCAGTTCAAAACCCCAACCAGCACTCATAAAGGACCAAGCCCCTCATCCTCCTCTGACATCACCCACTGCTCCCCAGTTCACCCTGCTCTAGGCACCTCAGCAGCTTCCTTTCTTCTCCGATATGCCAAGCACTCCATACTTGGAGCTTTTCTGCTAGCTTTCTGTGAATGTTCTGCCAGATCCTCAGGGTTCAGTCTCTCAATTCAGTTCTTTGTTCAAAGCCACTTTTGGGGGCCTTTCCCTTATATCCTTTCGAAGGCAACAGTCCCCATTTCTACTATTATCACTCTCTATCCCCTTCACCCTATTTTTCTTCTGTCCATCAACTGCCTGATAGCTACATTTATATATTTTTTGTCTATCTCCTCACATCAAAATATAAGAACTATAAAAGAATGAGATGCTATGGCATGCATCTGTAGACCCAACTACTCAGAAGGCTGAGACAGGAGGATCCCTTGAACCCAAGAATTTGAGGCTACCCAGGGCAATGTAGCAAGAGCCCACCTTAAAAAATAAATAAGTATATACACACACACACAGGCGTGTACATACATATATGCAAGCTATAAGAGCATGGAGACTGTCAGGTTGCTAGCTATTGGGTCTCCAGCTCCTAGGAAAGTTCTTGGAACAGGGCAGAGGCTCAGCATTTGCTGAATGAATAAATATAATCAGAAGTAAGCTAGGAGATAACAGTATGGAGTATTTACCAAATCTCTACCTAAGCAGAGAAGTCATAGAAGAAAACAAAGAGGAGGATCAACAAATTTGATTAAAAACTTCAACTTTCTTACTTTTAAAAACTAAAATTTAATGTAAAAAATACAGAAATAATCAGCTGGGCACAATGGCACACACCTAAAATCCCAGTGACTCAGGAGGCTAAGGCAAGAGGATCTTTAAGGCCAGAGGCAGCCTGTGTAAATTATTGAAACTTGGACTAAAAATAAAACAAAAAATGGGCTGGAGGCACATCCCAGTGGTAGAGCACTTGCAAAGTATGAGCAAAGCCCTGGGTTCAACCACTAAATAGTGCAAACAAAAAAGAAAAAAGAAAAGAAAGGAAAAGGAAAGGAAAAGAAAAGAAACAAATACACACACACATGAGCGTGCACAAAACTACTGTCTTATCAGTAGACTTCTGAGTGATAAAAATTGTATCCATATGAAGGTGAGCCATGAAGACTAAACTTCAGGGAAAAATATGAAAAAAATTGTTGATGCCTGATAAAAGTAGAATCTTAATATGTTAACTGTATTTACAATTTGTAAACTAAAAGTAGTAGACACTTTCTGAAGTGTCTTCCATCCTACACCCTTCCACCATTCTCTGAGCACTGCCCTTTCTACATGCCCCAAGGGAAGCCCTAACAGCCATATTTGTACAGCATGGCCTGACTCCCACAGAACATAGTGACTACACCAGGTGTAGACATCAAATACAAGTAGGTACTGTCAGATTATATCCCACTGAAATTTAAAACTAAGGTTAAGAGATTGCAGTCTATTGAATAGAGTTATGGGATAGCTACCTTCCATTATATATCTGAAAATAAAACAAAACAAAAAACTGGTCTACTAAAAGACATGGACTGCTATGGGATCATGCAATGAGAGAAAGATACATAAAGGATAAGCAGCAATCATCTTGGTTCCTAACGCTTCCTGGTACCTAATTCCATCCCATTTGATTCCTAACAATGTTTCCTGCTTTGGAATATGAGATACCTCTGAGGAGGTTTTTGTTGCTGTTGTTGTTGTTGTTTGTTTTGTTTTGGTGCTGAGAATAGAACCTAGGGTCCACACATGCTAGGCAAGCACTCTTACCACTGAGCTACATCCCCAACCCAGTATTTTTATATTAGTATATAACCTTTCTTTTGTCTATTCTCTTGAGTGTCACTCTATGAACAGCAGAGAAGCACTGCAATAGTGCCAGGTATGTTTCTTTCTGTTGTACACAGGGTTGCTACCAGTTGGACCCCACCCAACAGCACCTAACAACAACAGACACTCTTGAGTTAGTATCTATTGTATACTATTGTATTGTATACAGTATCTATGCTTAAAACTGTTTCAAAGTCTGTTTTATAGGGCTGAGGATGTAACTCAGTGACTGCAAACATGATTAGCATGTGTGAGACCCTGGATTCAATCCCTAGCATCAAACAACAACAAAAACATTTTTACCATGAACATTAACAACTAAAAACTCAGTCTTTGAATATTTAGGATATATACTTCTTCGTGGTGACTTTGTTATTCTTATTTCTACTTTAACACATATTAATCTTATAAGTAAAAATGCTCTTAAAACAGGCATGAAAGAGGTAAGAATCTCTAATATCCCAAAATAATTATGGTTGTGTTTGAGTAATCTATGGGTTTTGTCTATTTTTAGAACTTTCCATAATGCAGTTATTCTTCTTACAATTTTTTAAATTATACCTTTTCAGAAGATGTCACCTTGACTTTTATCAGGAATACTGTAACAGCATTAACAGGAATATTCAACTTTGAGTAAATGTTCAACTTGAAACATATATTTGAATGTCAATGATTAACTATTCAATGTCCACAAGAAAATTTTTCTTTTCATTTATACCAATATTTGTATGGAACTATTTCAATTCTTATTTCTCTTGAATGTTTAATTTTTTGTTATTTTGGGGAGGGTTGTTCCTTTGTTTTGTTTTGTGGTTTGTTTTTTTGTTGGTGTGTAAGTAGCCTAGGCTGGCCACCAATTCATAATCTTCCCATCTCTGTCTCCCAAATGCTGGCATGACAAGTGTGCACCTCCACACCCTGGGTCCTTGGATGCTTTTCAATCTAAATATGGAAGGATAAATAAAGTATTATAAATGACTACAGAGAAAAACTATCCAAGTCTTTAACAAATTGGTTTAAAAAAAGAACAGGAATCACACTTTAACATCCGCTTTTGGTTTTATGGCTGTGAGGATTCCTCTGCCTTAATTTCAAGGTAGAAATACAACTCGTAATTGGTAGATGAAATTTAAATTTTGTACTGTGGTTGTTCCATTGCTCTACAATTATTAAAGCCCATTAGAGAAATCCTTTCCAGACATTTGTACCCTCCTTCCATTATTTTTACATGTTTACCTTTCAATGTTAAAAATCTTTCTGCAAATTGTCATTAATTTTCGAAGATAATCATGATTCTTAAAACACTGTCATTTTGATGCATAGATATGTACTATTATACAGGAACATATAAGCAGTTTTTAAGTGCCAAATATGGCTTTACCCTTGAAACTATGGTATGTTGCTATTATTCTGCATCTTATCTTCACTCAACAGTGTTCTCATTTATCCATGTTAACACATGTAGCTCTAATTTTATCTATTTTAGTGTTATTGCAAGAATAAGCCAGAGTTGATTTAAGTTAAGCTAATCTTCAGTTTTTCACTATTTTAAGTTGAACTAAAATTAATACGATACACATCCCCTTGTATTCATGCCAATAATGTTTTTCATGTGAAAGAATTTCATCTCTCTATGTGAAACCTGTAATGTGTCTTTTGGAAATCTGTGTATGTTCTTTGGTGAAGTATCTGTTTGAACTGTTTCAGAATTGAGTTGCTTATCTTTCTACTGAGGTTTTGTTTTGTTTTGTTTTGGCAGTACTAGGGTGATGAACTCAGGGTTTCATGCATTCTCTTCAAGCACTCTTTCACTGACCTTCACCCCCAGACTCTTTTTAAAGTTTATCTTGAGACAGGGTCTCACTAAATTACACAGACTCCCTCTGGCCTTGAACTTGTGATCCTCCTGCCCCTGCCTCTAGAGTTGCTTGAATTACAGGAGTGAGCCACCACACCAGCTGAAGTTAGAAGCCTTTTATTTTTTATTTATTTATTTATTTTTTTACATAACCTACATACAAGTCCACCTGCAGCTATACCACTAGAGCGTCTGACCCTGTCAGATGTTGGAAGCTAAGCAGGGTTGAGCCTGGTTAGTACTTGGATGGGAGACCGCCTGGGAACACCAGATGCTGTAGGCTTGGGAAAAGGACCTGACAGCCCACTCCCCCAAAACAATCAGCCATTGAAACCCCTCTGAATAGCAGAGAAGCACTGACAGTAGTGTTTTGTTGTTGTTCGTAGGGTCACTATGAGTCAGAAACTGACTCAATGGCAGTTAACAACAACATACAAGTGTAGTATTATATATACATTTTGCCAAGATTTTCTCCCATACAACAGCTAACACTTTCATAGTAGTGCCTACTGACAAGCAAAACTTACAGATTTTAACAAAGTCCAATTTACCAATATTTTATCATTCCTATTTTTATGCCATATTTAAGAAATCCCTGCCAAACCCAAAGTAACCAATCTTTCCTCCTACATTTTCTTCTAGATTTGAGTTCCATTCACTCATTTCTGTGATCTGTTGAAAGCTAAGTTTTATATATGGCAAGAAGTCAAGAATAACAATCACTGGTTTGCATATTGCCATACAACTTTTCCATTATCACTTGTTGAAAAGTTTATCCTTTCCCCAACAAATTGCCTTGACATCTTTGTCAAAAATCCATGGACTGTATCTATTTGGGTTGATTTATGGACTCTCTCCTGCTCCAGTAATTTATGTATCTATTCTTATAGCAATACCACACTGTCCTAAATAAGGTAGTATAAGTCTCCCAACTCTGTTCTTTTTCAGAGTTGTTTTGTGTATGCTACATTTGCATTTTGACATAAAATTTACAATCAATTTGTCCATTCCTATTTAAAAAGTCTACTGGGATTTTGATCAAGATTGTATTAAATCATTACATCAATCTGTGGAAAACTGATACTTTATTTAGATATTCTTGTGTTTCTCTCACCAATGCTCTGTGATTCAGTATACAAGTCTTGCATACCTTCTAACACAGTTTTTCCCAAGTATTTCATAAAATTTTAATGCTATTATAAATGGTTTGCTTTTCAAGTTCAATTTCTGACTCGTATTCAGAAAAACTGATTTTCATATATTGAAGTAGCTCACTTACTAGTTCTAACAGGTTGTTGTAGATTTCTTTGTATTCTTTTTTCATGAGATAAGGGTCTCACTATTATTACCCTGGCCACAGCCTCTTGACCTTCCTGCCTCAGCCTCCCAAGTAGCTGGGATTAACAAGTGTATGCCACAACACCTAGCTCTTGATTTCTTTTTTAACATAGATGATCATGCTGTCTGTGACGAAAGATTGTTTTACTTTTTCAATGCCTTTTATTACTTTTTCTTCCTGGCTTTCACTGGCTAGAACTTCCAAAACAGTGTTTGTAGGAATGGGAGAAGAGATGTAAATCTAGTGAGTCCATTATTGCCAAAACAGATGTCTCTCTTGATGTTTTAAGGTTTGTATTATATGTTAGATCTTTAGAATACCTGGAATTTCATGCCATTCCTACTTTGGATAGGCATCTGAAGTACCTTTTTCTAATAGCAATTTGTCCCAGCCTGACTCACTCAATTCTTGACCCACTCAGCTATAATGCTGGTCATCTGTGAAGCTCCTACATGTACTTGCTTAAATTTTTAAACTACCAAGTCTTAGCCATCACCCTGAACCAACACCAATACCAACATCTTGCTGAGAAATCTTATCCATCTCATGATTTTAAGTAACTTTGTAAACTAACAATTCCTACTGTTTCACTTGATTTGTGTGAATTTCAAATTTTAAATGTCTTTAAAAGCCAAACTCTGAATTCTCAGCAAGTGCTAGCCTGCTGCCTTCCCTTCCTCAGTAACTGGAAACTGTTATTCAAGTCAAACACTGTCATCAATGATTACCTCCCATCCAAACCACGAGAAAATCCTGACCAGACCACCTTAAAAGTGTACTAAAAAACCTCAACCACTTAACTACCATCTTTATCACCACTATCCTGACCCAAGTCAATGTCATTCCTCACCTGGTTTATTCCAATAGCTTCTTCACTGCTATTCCTCCTGCTCCTTCGCTGTCCTCCTACAGGCCTTTCTATCCAAGACTAGAGATCATATTGTGTAACATGTCTGATTGTATCACTGCTGCATACTAAATCCTCCCACATCTTTTCTTCTCGCATGGATATATGCTCTTCACTGTTCTAGAACCCTAATCCCTGGAATATTACCCAGCACACAAACACTTGATATATACCTGTTGAATAAATTGGTATCTTAATTATCATAGGTTTGTAACTAGTCCTTTTATCCAGCAGAAAGGTCCCAAGTTCTTGTGCCCTCTAAAATTCTGAGCCTCTGACTTTCCTATATAAATTTACAATCAGCTAGTCAAGTTCTATAGAAGCCCTGAATATTCCAACTAGGACTGCTTTGCATTTATAATTTGGGGAGAACTGCTAGCTTTTCAATGTTAAGTACCTCCCCAGCAAAAACTTGGTAGGTCTCTCCATTTATTCAGGTCTTCTTTCATGTCCTTCGGTTGTGTTCATCATTTCTTCCATAAAAAACTAAGCACCTTTTATCAAATACTTTCATGCCCATTGTTTTTTGCTATTACCATAAACTTTACCTTTTTAAAATTTTTGAAATCTGTCACAAGTCATCAAACTTTCTATTCCTTTGTTCTTCCTTAACTTTAAACATGCTTAAATTTCCTCTTGCCTAAAAAACCTCCACTTAAGGCCTGGGGATGTGGCTCAGTAGTAGGCTACTTGACTAATAATATGTGTGACGACCTGAGTTCCATTCCCAGCACCATTTAAAATAAAACAAACTTTCAAGCCATCCCTTCTGTTCTTAAATGGAAGTAGCTGGGTAGTGCTACCTCATCTTCGTCACTTCCTACTTACTCTAGGTTGTATCCAACTCCCAAGTGGAAACTGCTCTTTCAGCAATGACCATTGGTCACTGAATCACTGAATTCAACAGCCCTTTCCTCAGAGCTTATCTTCTTTGGTCTAAGTTTCACATGACACCAAGAACATCCTCTCCTTTATGCTGCATTTTCTTTCTGTTGGCTTCTATGAAACTGGTATCCCTCTCTCTTTTCCTGAGTGCTTCATGTTCTCCATCCTCCAGTTTCTCTTCTAACTTTTATTCCAGGAGGAATCAATGTATCTATCCCAGGATATAAGGATCTACATCTGTCTCCCTCTCTGGGGAAGCAGAGTAAGAACCAGCCCTTGAAGTGAGATCAGGGTTTACAAGATGTGAAAATAGCAAAGAAGCATTTCTGGCAAAGAGAAGAACATATAAAAGGTGAGGACAGTGTGGTTAACCAGAAAGTCTCAAACAGTTTGGTACATCTAGAGGTGCACAATATGGTAAGCACTAATCACATGCACCTGAAATGTAGTTAGCCCACATTCAGAGATGAGATAACTATAAAATACACACTAGATTTTACAGACTTAGTACCAAAATAGGAATGTAAAATTTCATGGCATTTTTCACTGATTACATGTTACGTTTTGGATGTCGCTAGGTGCTGAGTTTTATCCAACTCATAGCGACCCTCATAGGGTTTTCAATGATTGACTGTTTAGTGAGTGGGCACATCCCTCACCTGTATTAGTGGTACTGGAGATTGAACCCAGGGCCTCAGAGACTGCAGAGTGGCACTATACCAACTGAGCTAAACCCCAGCCCCCACATTTTAGATACATGGCTTTAAATATTATTAAAATCAATCTGTTCCTTCCCCTTTTTAATGTAGTTAGTAGGAAACTTTCAATTACATATATGATGCCCCTTATATTTCTATTTGACTGTGTGGATCACAACAAATTATGGATAACACTAAGGAGAATGGGAATACCAGAGCACTTAATTGTACTCATGAGGAATCTGTACATGGAACAGGGAGCAGTCATTCAAACAGAACAAAGAAACACTACTTGGTTTAAAGTCAAGAAAGGTGTGCATCAGGGCTGTATCCTTTCACCATACCTCTTCAATCTCTATGCTGAGCAAGTAATTCAAGAAGCTGGACTATATGAAGATGATCATGGCATCAGGACTGGAGGAAGACTCATTAACAACATGCACAATGCAGATAACACAACTCTGCCTGCTGAAAGTGAAGAGGGATTTGAAACATTTACTGATGAAGATCAAAGAACACAGCTTTTAGTATGGATTGTGCCTCAACATCAACAAAACAAAAATCCTTATAAGTGGGTCAGGAAGTGACTTCATGATAAATGGAGAAAAGATTGAGGTCATCCAAGATTTTGCTTTACTTCGTTCTACAATCAACACCCACAGAAGTAGCAGTCAAGAAATTGAAAGACATTGCATTGAGAAAAGCAGTTGCCAAAGACGTCTTTAAAGTGCTGAAAAGTAAAGATGTCACATTGAAGACAAAGGTGCATCTGACTGATGTCATGGTATTTGAAGTTGCATCATACACTCATGAAAGTTGGATGGCAAATAAGGGAGACTGGAGAACTGATGCTATTGAATTATGGAGCCAGAGACGAAGACAGAACATACTATAGACTGCCAAAAGAACTAACTTATCTGTCCTAGAAGAAGTGCAACGAGATTGCTCCTTGGAAGCAAGGATAGCTAGACTCCATCTTATGTATTTTGGACATGTTTTCAGGAGGGGCCAATTCCTGGTGACAGACATCATGTTTGGGAGAGTGGTGGGTCAATGAAAAAAAGAAAGACCTTCAACAAGATGGATACATGATTGCAACAATAGGCTTAAACATAAAAAAAGATTGTGCACATGGCATGTGGCAGGCAGATCGTGCATATGGCAGTGTTGGGGAGTGTATCACTCTGTTGTACATAGGGTCACTGTGAGTCATAGCTGACAACATATTTCTACTGGACAGTGAATCCAGAGTATGAAGGCTAGTCAAGGCAAAGAGAAGCAGCAGATTCTACATTCTCTTTTTTCCTTCCTAGTTATATTGATGGCAATAAAGTTCAGGTCCTAATTACTTCTCACCTAAAGCTATTTCAATATTTCTGCTGGTCCCTCCCTATAATCTTGAGCCTGTTACAACCTATCTTAAGCACTGTAACCATATCAGTCTTTCTAAAGCACCTCATTCCTCTACTCCTCACTCATTTCTTTTTCAGGGTTCCTTTAACCTTCCAAATTAAAGGCTAAGATGGCCTGGCATTTCAAGGCTTTCCACTATACAAATCTAGTCTGCACTTATAGGATTACCCAATACTGTTCCTCTTATGTGTCCTCGGATGTGCCAACCTGTGGATGTCACCTTAGGTGCTGTCGAGTCGGTATCTGACTCATAGCGACCCTACGTACAACAGGCAAAACACTATTGTTAGTGCTTTTCTGCTGTTCATAGGGTTTTCAATGGCGGATTGATTTTTGGGAGTGGATTGCCAGGTCCGTCTCCCAAGCCTACAGCACCTGGTATTCCCAAGCAGTCTCCCATCCAACTACTAACCAGGCATGACCCTGCTTAGCTTCCAAGATCTGACGGGATTGGATGCCACAGGGTTAAGGTGGGAATGTCACCTAACTTGATATATTTTTCACCTTAATACCTATTCTCAAAATCATCTCTCTGCCTATAATACCCTTACCCTAATTCCTAGTTTATCATGACTTGCGTGTAATAAGCCAACAATACATATTAAATTAGGTATTTTTAAACAGTAATACCAAGGATCTTGGTATTACCGGGTCCTACTGGGGCTGGTAGTGCTCTGGACATGGTTTGTCCAGACCTGGATCTTTTTCTAGCACATTCATCAGGATGAGTGGAGGCCCCACCCACCCTCCAGGAGGTGGTAAAGCCAACCCTCTTGAGGAATGAGTCCGTGGCCATCCCAGGTCTGGACCACCTGCCCTTGTATCTCTTCCTACAAATGTTCATGAGTGCCTTCATGAGAAAGCACACTAACATCTTTTTTTTTTCTTTGCAGTACTGGGGGTTCAACCCAGTGCTTGCATGCTCTGCAAGTGCCGTACCACTGAGCTGCACCTCCAGCCCATTTTTTTTTACTTTTTTTTGAGACGGGGTCTTGTCAAATTACACAGACTGCCTCTGGTCTCGAACTTGCGATCCTCCTGTCTCCGCCTCCTGAGCTGCTGGGATTATAGGTGTGCACCACCGTGCCCAGTGCAACACCTTCACATCTTGAAGGCTATGGTGCAGACCTGGCCATTCCTTTGCCTACACCTCGTGTCCCTGATGAAGATACCGCATCTGGAGACCTTACAAGTTGCCTTGGATGGCCTTAACATGCTGCTTGCCCGGAAGGTTTGCCCCAGAAGGGGGTAAATGTAAGTGCTGAATTTGTAGAAGGTACATCGGGAAATCTGGAGCATGGAACACACAGCCATGGCTGGAGCCTGCTCACTACAGGCCATGGTCCATGTGAGAGGCAACATGGTCCAGCAATGGCAGCAAAACAGCCCGTGGGGATATTCATAGACTTTTGCCTCACACAGGATGGCTCAAATAAATTCCAAGCCTATTTCTTACAACAGGGTCAGGAAGAGAAAATATATAAAGCTGTGCTGTAAGAAGCTATAGACTGATGCATGGTCCATGTATAAAATGTGGAAGGTTCTGCATGTTATGTATCAGGACTCTACCCAAGAGCTGCACGTGGATAGTTTTTGGTATAGGAACACCATGAGAAAATCTGTGCCTTATGTGAACAAGATGAATAACCTTCATGTACTTTCCTTCAGGGAACGACTGGAGACAGTTATACTTCCAAGTCACAAAACATCTGGGATTCTCACATATATGCTATTCATTCACAGAACCTGGACAATCTTCAGGAACTTTACATAGACAATGTCATCTTCCTTTGCAGAAACTTGCACAAGATACTCAGGAGCCTGACTGCCTTGGAGATCCTCTCGTTGAGTTCAAGTCACTTATGGAATCAGATTGGAAGCATCTGGCCTGATGTCCAAGTACCAGTCACCTGAAGTACTTGGCTCTGAGGAACTTCTCAATGGAACAGATCAGGCCTGAGCTCCTCTGAGATCTGCTACAGAAAGTGGCCAGGCACCCTGCAGACCTTGGTTTTAGAGGACTACATGATCAAGGGCTCATATATCAGTGCCATCCTGCCCATCCTGAGCCACTGCTCCCAGTGACGTTCAGCTGCTATGGAAACCAAATCTCCATATCCCTCCTGGAAAATTTGCTGCACTATACTGCCAGGCTGAGCCTCTCAGGACAGGGACTTTATCCTATTCCCTTGGAGAGTTACAATCCCAAATACAATTTGTTCTGATATTGACCAAGAAAGATTTGTCCAGGTCCTTCCTGAGATGGTACAAGTTCTGAGGGATATAAAGCCATCCTATAAGGTAGATTTCTGCACCTTCAGGTATTGTGTTAAAGGGTACATAGACTTCAGCTTGGCTTTGTTCATTGGGTAATATACACTAAAGGGTCCTTATGGCTTTTCACGGGTTGGTAATATTCCATTCACCAGATATAGCACTGTTTAGTTTTCCATTAACACTCTAAAGAGCATTGTGGTCCATTCTGTTGTTGTTGTTGGGTGCTGTCGAGTCATGTCCGGCTCATGGCAACCCTTATACGGTTTTCAATGGGTGACTCTTTTTCAGGACTGCCTCAGGAGTGGATTGTCACATCCTTCTCCAAGGTGGTCCATTCTAAATGGGTCCAATTATGAAAGGAACTGCTGTAAATATGTGGGTGCACTTTACTTACTTGGACAAATACCTAGGAGCTCCCTTGCCAGATCATGTGTTTAAATGTTCTATAATTGTTTCCTGGATGATCTCACTTTTAGATCATTTTAGAGATTGCTCCCGAAAGGGCAGGGATGGTCTCCATCACCCCAGGGCCACACAGCTGAGCACTGACCTTGCAAAGTGGTAGGAAGTACTGATTGACTGCATGGCATATGGAACTCTTTACCATCACTTTATAGCCACTAAATGCTATTTGTGGGGCAAGGATTATAGCTCTGAGGTAGAGCACTTGCCTAGCATGGGCAAGTCCCTGGGTTCAAGTCCTCTGTACTGCAAAGAAAACAAATGCCTCAAAATGAATTAATAATGAATGAATGAAGCAGAAAGTAGACTAAGGCTTTCTAAGCATGTGGAAGGCCCTGGATTCCTTCCTCAGCACAGAAAGTAAAAGAAGAGAGAAAAAAGGTTTGCTTACTTCCAAATCATTTTCTAGCTATTCTTTCATTTCTTCTTCTTTGAAAAACTTCTATAACATTCTCACATTCCCTAGGATGATTCCTAATCA
Source organism: Pedetes capensis (assembly GCA_007922755.1). NCBI lineage: Eukaryota > Metazoa > Chordata > Mammalia > Rodentia > Pedetidae > Pedetes > Pedetes capensis. The sequence goes on along the minus strand of VMDO01015234.1, from coordinate 5,844 downwards.
TCCATGTGGTCTCAAAGTAATTTTATTATAAAATATTCCAAATGCCCAAGAAGGTACACTAATAAATGAAAGATGAATCCTGTGGTTTGGGTAAGTGTCCCCAAAAAGGCCCCTGAATTAAATGCTTGGTCCCCAGGCAGGCACTGTTGTGGGGGAGGTGGAAGCCTTTGAGAGGGGGGTATCCATGGGAGGTTTTAGGCATTAGGAGCAAAATCATTTAAGGGGGCTGTGGGATGCCCAGCTCTTCCTGGCTTTTCTCTTTCCTGCCACCAGGAAGTGAGCAGCTTCCTCTGCCACATACATCTGCCATACTGTGCTGTTTGGAAAGCAATCGGCCTGACTGAAACCTCCACAGCTATGAACCAAAATAGGCCTCTTCTCTTTTTAACTTGATTTACCTCAGGTATTACAGTAACAGGAAGCTAACAAAATATAGATACTCAGCCCCAGCTTTAAACTCTTATTAACACTTGGCTCTATTTGCTTCACATTTCTCTAAAACCTATTGTGACATGATAGAATGGATGGATCTCCCTGGGGAACCCTCCTCATCATTCAAGACCTTGTATCGTCCATTCTGCCAAGTGTTTTGATTATGTGCCTCATGAATATACTTAAAATGCCATGGATGGGCAATAGTTCTCCTGTATCTATTGAAAAATCATGTTTTTTTTCACCTTTTGTTCCACAGATATGGTTAATTACATTGATTCTCCAATATTAAGCCAAACTGGCATTCCTGGTTGAGTTTTACATGTCAAACTAATCTTGTAGCCCTGCTCACCTTAAAATATTGAACAATCTTTCATTCCTCTCAGCCACTCTCACACATTCTCGGGGAGGCTGGAGGCCAGGACGGCTGCGGGAAAGGCTGGAGGCTTGGCCCCATTCAAAGCTCTCTCACTCACTTCCATGTCTTCACCTGTACACCTGCTACCTGTGAGTATCTGTTGGACACAGTCTTTTGTTTACCTATATTCTGTAACAGAAATCAAATTTTACCCAGGATTAAAAACCCTAATCTTCCTTGGAAAATGGGTTGTCATATGTGAAGACTCGTGTCAAACAACAGATGTAATGGAAAAACTTTAGCTACTTTCCTACAAAGTTAAATGCATAAACTCAGCACTTTTGGCTTGAGACATAGTCATGGCACTGTGATTAGGAGATTCCAGACCCAGAATTCCAGAGCTACTTCAGGGTCAAAACTAGTGTAATCCCATTGGCTGCATGACCTTCCACAATTTGCTTGATCTCTTTGTGTCATCATCCATGCATCCATAAAATGGGGGAAATAGTGTCTGCCTCATAGTGTTGTTGAACTGATTTATTAAAGCACTTAGATCATCAATAGATACATGGCAGGTAATATTCTTATTACTGTTGGCATTATTATATCTTTTTCTTTTGTGTGTCTGGTGCAGGGATCAAATCCAAGGCTTTGGGTGAGCTAGAGAAGCACTGTACCACTGAGTTCTACCCCAAGGCCTTTGTTATGATTATATCCTAAAATCCTGTTACTAAGTGCAAAACAAGAGAACAATATCTTTTAATTTTAGCATGTGCACACTTTTTCTCTCTGATCATTAGCTCTCATATACCCCTGTTTTGTAAATATTAATTAATAGCACCTTCATCAACTCTTTAAAGTGTCCTGCACTGGACAATTAATGTTAGAGTCCCTCTATTTGTAGCCTTATACAATCCATCATATAATGTGAATTAAATAAGCACAAATTGACCCTAAGTATTTCATAAGGACACACGCAACTTCCAGGATAGGACAAATAAGAGAATGTTTACCTGTGTTGTGGCAGAGAGTAGAGGTGGATATTGGGAATTAAGGGGATTGTACAGAGATGTGTATGCAAATCCCTATAAGAGGGAGGTCTCTCCTAGACCAATGATGATCATGAGGCCAAACAAAGCAGCAAGAATAATTCTGCTCTATTCCTGAGCTGGAAGAAGATGGAGGAGGCAGAGTAGGAGGGAAGATAAGAAATAAAAGAGAAAGAAGAAAAGAAAGAAGTAAAATTTAGTTAGTTCCGCTATCCTTCCAAACAACAGAAAAACGTAATGTCTATTATCCCTCTTCCATTGCATTATTGACTAGTATTTTAGTTATCTTTTATTTCTCTACTATAAATTCCTCATTCCATTTTTATACACTTGAGGTAGTTTTGGCTAGCAGCATGTTTTTAATCTCACAACTTACTCCTCCTTTTTTGAATCTCAAACCTTTTTTATAGACAGGATGGACTCTCTCTTTCTCTTTCTCTCTCTCTCTCTCTCTCTCTCTATTTCTTTTGTAGTACTGGGGGACTGATCGCGGGGCCTTGCACCTGCTAGGCAGGCATCATACAACTGAACTACATTCCCTAGACAGTACATATGTATTTTTTAAAGCTAGGGGTGCAGCTCAGTAATAAAGCACTTGCCTACCACGCATAGAAGTCCTGAATTTGACTGTCTGTTACATAGGAAAAAAAAGTATGCTTACATGTGTTGTAAAGAAAAAGGCTTTGCACATATTTAATCATAACAAGAAATAAAATACTGCTTAGCAATCCTCTTTAAAAAAAATACCCATAAAGTAAGGATATGTATTGACTAGTGGATGAAAATGTGGTGACTTGAGGCTCAGAGAGACATCACCCTGAATTTCCCTAGGAGCACTGGTTCAGAATTCATTAATTCAGTGTTGGTAGCAACTTTATAAAACCTAACTAACACAAATGATGAGTATCAATTACACTTATCTTTTCCTTGAGGGTGAGATCTATCTTAGGCATCATTGTTGCCTCTTTTGGAGTAAGAGAGGCATTACTAGTCTTAACTGAGAAGAAAATTAATATGCTTATTTTTTCTTTTGTGAATGCCTTGACTTAGCAATTAAAGACCATACAGTTTAACAAAGACTGGATATAAGAAGTAATTTTATATAGCACTTCATTTTACAGCATCAAAAGGACCAAGAATGGCTTTCATCAACATGCTTACCATTCTTGTTCTTCAGATTTGGGTCAGCTCCACTTTTTAGAAGCTTTAAGGCACACTGCTTATGAGCCCGGTAAGCTGCACAATGCAAGGGTGTATTTCCTAATTGATCCGAACAGTTAACATCAGGAGGATTGGGTCTATTGAGCTAACAATGAAAGAAACATGATGCAGAGTTATATACAAACAGATTTTCTCTCATAATACACAGGGTGGTGTTTCAAGCAAAGACTGCAGAGCAGCAGGCATTTTCACATTTAGACTATCCGTGGCTTCTTGCTCACTGAACCAGCCAACCCCACAACTCCCATCCTTGTCCTCAGGTGCCATGAGATCTCAGGCCTGTGTCCAGGTCCCACACACTCCTGATGAGAGACACCAACACTATGCCAGCACCACTCCATCCATTCCCAACATTAAGACATCACTAAGATCTGTTCACTCCCACCAGTGTTACATTTCACACTTGTGGCAGCACAACTACAAACCAGGCTCCCACAAACCATCCCTGAAAAAAGCGAAACCTAGAGATGTTACACATATAAATGTCAAAGTTCTGAATTTGCTGTTTCCCCCTTACTGCTTTAGAAATCTCTTTATATAGTCTCCATTTCACAAAATTTTAGAAGTGTTGCAGGCACTATACTTAGAAACCAAAAAAGTCTTTTCAAATGAACTGAAATAACTTTAAAGCAAGTGGCAATGCTTCAGTCTTGAATTCAGAACAAATTTAGAGTTTCATGTTTAATGAGATTCTGCAGGAAATGGAAATTGGAAAGTAGGTCTCCCAGGAAGAAAAAAAGCAGGCAACACTTTCAATCTGCTCTAACATGACATAAATATTACAAAATACTGTCCTTTCTTGATATGTCACTTTCTAGATGAACAGAATTCCTTTCAGAAATTACTGCTCATCAAAACTAGAAAAACTTATTCCTTTATAGCATCATACATATGTTTCAATTTTAAATTGGCTTACCCTGAAAAAAACTTAAACTTATCTTTACATTGACTATTTGCTATGAAAAACTAGATTCTTAGCCATTAGGTTTTCAGTAGGAGTTAGGAATGTAAATCAGAAATTCAAGAAAAAAATTACCATTTAAAATGTGTCCTGCTTAAACTTACTACCATACAAGTGTTAGGCATCTAACGATTTCTATCATTATGATAACTGAAATTTTAGGTCCCGTAACTCACTAAATTATGAACTTAACATTTAAGTAAAAATTTTCCTCAAGGGCAAATAAATAAGGTTGTTCTTATTACCAGAGCTGTGAGTTCTGCTGTTCTGCCTTCTCTTGCTGCTGCTAAAAGTAACTCTTCAAGCTTCCTTTGTTGAGTCCTTTCTACAGCTGCAAAAGGAAAACATGTATTACTCCACTGCTAGTCAAGATCCTACTGGCAAACTCATCACAAGGATGTATAAAGTGATCACAGTGAGAAAAATAAAAATGTTTTGAGCTGCAAATCAAATTCAGTCAGACTCTGTAATTCTCATTGCCTTCTATTTCAGATGAGTGCAATTTTCTTCAGGTTTGGATAAAATTATGTTTTTAATTCCAAGGGCATTAAGTATTTTATTCACCCTAATACTCATCAAAAATAATTCTGAATTACTTTTGCATACAGAAATACTATTACATTTTTGACTTGGAAGGAAGGCAAATGGGGTTCATACCTTCCAGAACCTTATAATGGTAAGAGAAAAGTAACAATAAGAAATAGCGATTGATAAAAAGATAGACAAACCTTAAAAATACATGCAGATATCAATTGATTTATGTATTTCCACACATTATAAAATTTATTTTTATTTAACAAATATTATGGCAGTATGGGAGAAGGACATGGCAATCCACTCCCAAAGCAATCCTGAAACAATCAGCCAATGAAAACCCCATGAGGGTCATTAGGAGTCGGACCTGACTTGACAGCACCTAACAACATAGCAGTGTGTGTCAAATGCTACTCAAAACACTTTAAAAATATTAACTCACTATTAACTCACTATGTCTTCATAACTACTCTGAGGTAGAAATTGAAGCATCAAGAGGTTAAGGAACGTATAATCCCCGTGACTTGGGAGGCAGAGGTAGAAGGATCACAAATTCGAGGCAGAGGCAGACTGTGTAACTTAGCAAGACCCTGACTCAAAATAAAAAATCTTTAAAATGGGTTGGGGTTACAGCTCAGAGGTAGAACACTTGTAAAGTAAATGCAAGGTAGAAAAAATGATCCAAAAATTCATATGGAACCACAAAAGACCACGTATAGCCAGAACACTTTTAAGCTGCAAATCTAATGCAGGGGGAATCACAATCCCTGACTTCAAACTTTACTGCAAGGCAGTGGTTGCAAAAACAGCTTGCTACTGGCACAAAAGTAGGCCCAAAGACATCTGGAACAGAATAGAAGACCCAGATATACTTCAACACACCTATAGCCACCTTATTTTCGACAAAGGAACAAAGCAAGTAAACTGGAAAAAGGACAACCTCTTCAACAAATGGTGCTGGGAAACATGGTCATCCACACGCAGAAACATGAAAGTGGATCCGCATCTCTCAATATACACGAGAGTTAACTCAAAATGGATAAAAGATCTCAACATAAAACCAGAAACTTCAAAACTTATAGAAGGCAATATAGGCAATACACTCCATCATATAGGCATTGGAAAAGATTTCCTTAATAGGACCCCAATTGCTCAAGAAATTGCAACAAGAATAGATAAATGGGACCACATGAAATTAAAAAGCTTCTGCACAGCAAAAGAAACAATTAACAGAGTCAAGGAAACCTCCACGGAATGGGAAAAAATCTTCACATTTTATACATCTGACA
>VMDO01015233.1:0-51823 GCA_007922755.1 Pedetes capensis | reverse complement strand
AAAATAGAAATAAAAATAAAAATAAAAATAATAGCAATAATACCAAAGGCTGGTAATAATGTAAACGGACTAGATCACTTATGTAATACTGCTGTAAAAAGGTAGATCCCTATAGGAAAAAAGTTTGGACTTAAATCAGAATCAGGATGCACATATATAGGTAAATATTCTCACAAAAAGACATGCAAGGAGAAAGGAGATCGTTGGTGGGGGGGAAGAAAGGGGGGAGGAGGGTCCTGAGAGGGTAAGGGGGAAGTTTTGTAAGCAATGTACAATGAAATGCATATATGGAAATGTCACAATGAAATACATGTCAGAACGAAACACATTAATTTGTACATTAAAAATTTCCAATTAAAAGAAGTTTTTGCTCCCATCTAACTCTATCTTAGTACCTGTCAGTCAGCTTTTCCCCATCTTTCCCTTTCCCCATGAAGATGTCATTAAACTACATGTTCACCTGTACAATTTTCAGCAATGTTTGGTTTAAAAGTTCTGTTTGACATTTATTACAAAAGCATGTTTCTTATGTGACCTCATATAATGCTAAGTGTTACATGTTGCCCATTATTCTCATAAAAATAAGAGCCAGCTAATTTAAATTCATTCTATTGATTATGTATGGGAAGACAAGCTATATTAAAATTAGATGATTGACTTGATTATGTCAATTTGTATTTAGGGTCCTTGGTCAATAAATTAGATTGGTGATTTCTTCTTTTCCACTGTGAATTTTATGGACTTTGGTCAATAATTTGGAAGCAGCTTCTGTTAACACACTTACAGTTAATAGGAGCTAAAGTGAATGACATGGATGTTGATAATACTTTGCTTTCTTTCCAAGCTGTGATTTTATTTAAAAATGAATGGCCATAAATGCCCTCTCATTTCCCAAATATAATGTAATCATGTGGTGTATTATGGTTATTGAAAGTTATTCACTTGAGTAGAATGATCTGGACTTACACCCTGGCACTGCTACTTACTGGTATGTATCTCTAGACAAGTCACTTGGCTTCTCCAAGCTGTTCAATCTGCTCATCTGTATAATAAGCAGCAATAACACTTAACTCATCACTTTGTGTGGAGGATCAAATGAAGTAATACTTTTATTTTAAAAAAAGAAAGGAAGAAGGACAGAAAGAGAAAGAAAGAAAGTAAGAAAGAGAGAAAGAGAAAAGAAAAGAAAGAAAGAATCCATAAGGGATTATTGGGGTAGCTAAGTGGGGTTCAATTCCAGGACTCTCCTAAAAAACAAAAAACAACAATAAAAACAACTGTGCAGTATCAGACATAGAGAAATGCTTAAATAATTGTTATTTTTGTTATGAGTATTTTTTTATTCAATGATTTTAGGATACTTAGCAAATGTCTTTAGAAATGTTCTGAAAATAGCCATTCCAATTAAGAATTTTTATATTCCAGATAAGAATTTTTGTTTTTGTTTTTGTTTAAGGATGTGTCTGGGAAACTAAAATTAAAACAATTGTTTTTAGTTTCCTCTTTTTAGGTTGTTGTTAGGTGCCATTGAGTCGGTATCCGACTCATAGCAACCCTGAGTACAACAGGTGAAACACTATTATCAGTGCTTCTCTGCTGTTTATAGAGTTTTCAAGGGCAGATTGATTTTGGGGAGTGGGTTGCTGGGTCTGTCTCCCAAGCCTACAGCAGCTGGTGTTCCTGGGTGGTCTCCCATCCAAGTACTAACCAGGCCCAACCCTGATTAGCTTCTGAGATCTGACGGGATCGATGTCATTGGGCTACCGCTGCAGGCTCTTTTTAGGTTAGAAACTTCAAAAAACAACCACCACCAAAAATGATGCCACAAACTTAGATGGAGATAATTGTATCATTGTAATTTAAAACATTTTATGCAAGTAAAATAGTTTTAGTGAATTGTCCTATAGCAAATGATAATGCTACAAAGCAGATAAAAGATGAAAATGAATCCCGTGCAAACTATGGCTCTTCCAATCTAGTTAGATAAAAGCTAAGAGTTGCTAAGAGCAGAAAACAGACATAGAACATTGCTGTCGCAATAAATATGGGTGGGCTTTGGAGTCTCAAAATGCTTCTCATTTCCTTGGCAGAGATGAGAATATTGTAAGACAAGGGTGCACTGATACTATAAAATTAGAGTGTTTCACGTAAGTGTAAGCAATTTGCTGAGAGCAAGTGAAGAGAAGGGTAATTCCAATTGTGAAAATCTTCTTGAAACCCAGCTTCAACAAATAAGGGCCATGAAAAGTACAGAAGTCATTTCCTGTCATACTTGGATAATTGCTCTGGAAGAGAACTGGCACTTCCAGCATCTCATGCCCAGGGCCCTAATGGTATAGAGAATCAATAACACTTTGTTGTTCTTGTTAGGTGCTGTCAAGTTGGTGTCCAACTCATAGCGATCCTCCATACAACAGGTGAAAAAGTATTGTTAGTCCTTCACTGCTGTTCATCGTGTTTTCAGTGGCTGATTGTTTTTTGGGATGAGCTGCCGTGTCCTTCTCCCAAGCCTATAGCACCTGGTGTTCCCAGAGGGTCTCCCATCCAAGTACTAACCAGGCCCAACCTTGCTCAGCTTCTGAAATTTGATGGGATCTGATGCCACAGTGCTACTGCTGTAGGCTATCAATAACACTAGTGATATAATAAATGCTATGTGAACACTTAATAAATTGCAAATGGACCAGAAAGGCAGCTGTAAAACATATCCCAGAAGCACCAGGAAGAGGTAGAGAAGCAGATTACCTGTAGCACAATGTGTAGTTATAGCTCCTTCATTAAACTGGCACCTAATTAATTTTTTAAGTTTTAATGTACTGCATTTCTACAGTGTAAAAGTGGAAATGCAGGTTAAAAGATTTGTTGTTGTTGTTAGGTGCTGTCGAGTCGTGTCCAACTCACAGCCACCCTTATAGAGTTTTCAATGGCTGATTGTTTCAGGATTGCCTTGGGAGTGGATTGCCACATTCTTCTCCCATTTTTGCAGCGCTGGGAATTGAACTCAAGACCTCAGAAACTGCAGAGCAGCGCTCTACCAACTGAACCAAATCGCAGCCCAAAAGAAGATTTAGGTTAGGTGCTGTCGAGTCGGTATCCGACTCATAGTGACCCCCATAGGGTTTTCAATGGCTGACTGTTTCGGGATTGCCTTGGGAGTGGATTGCCAGGTCCTTCTCCCATAAAAGAAGATGTAGAAGGTAGTAATTTATTATTTTCTACTGTTGCAGAAAAGTTTAAGTCAAAAGTTAAGATGTCATAATGTTTGCTTAAAATGTAATTACTAGAACTTAATGCTCCTTGTTTCCTCATATTGTGAGTCATGGCTGAGGTGTCAGCTCCCATGGCAGACATGTAAGTTTATGGTAATAGGGCTGGAAGCTAGCCTGAGGTCTGTTCTACTTTCCACCCTTAAGCCACTTCCTGATTTCTTGTATCATGTAGATGTTACCTGCCTATTTCCATGGTAACTAGCTTAACCCACCTACAGATGATCATGCAGGCTGTGCACATGTGGTTTCAACTGACGACCCCCACCCTGTAAAATATAAAACCCCAGGAGAACTGGGGTTTGGGGTTAGTCCTGAGAGGTCTTGTTGCCTTGGGCTGACCTTGCTAAAGCAATACATTTTTTGTTTTACCCAACTCCTGAGTCTTGAAGTACTATAGGTTTTCTCACACTGCTTCACAACCTGACTCAGCCACTTTCTGGCCTTGTGATGTCAAGTGGCTTGGTTAAGCCTGAGCTCACTTATGTGTACAATCATCACCCCTCCTTGGCATTTGGTTGGGGACCAATGAGATAATGTTGTTGTTGTTGTTAGGTGCCGTCCAGTCGGTATCCGACTCAAAGCCACCCTCTGTACAACAGGGGAAACACTATTGTCAGTGCTTCTCTGCTGTTCATAGGGTTTTCAATGGCAGACTGATTTTGGGAGGGGGTTGCCAGGTCCTTCTCCCAGCCTACAGCTTCTGGTGTTCCCAGGCGTTCTCCCATCCAGGTACTAACCAGGCCCGACCCTGCTTAGCTTCCGAGATCTGACGGGATCAGATGCCACAGGGCTACCGCTGCAGGCTAAGATAATATATAGGCTTAACACAATGCCTGGCACATAATAATTGAGTATAAAGACTGGTAGATTTAATAATGAAATGTATTTTATAAATGTATATTTATGTCTAGTCTTTTTTCATTGTAGATAACAGATCAGAATTCATTCCTTTTTTTTCTTCTTCGTCCTTCTTTTTCTAATACTGCAATATTGAACTCAATACTTGCCTTGCAAGCTAGGCAAGCATTCCACCATTAACCTACATCTCCAGCCTCTTTTTAATTTTATTTTTAATTTAATTATTTCTTTCTTTCCTTTCCTTTTTATTTATTTATTTATTTATTTTTTTTGGCATTACTTGGAGGTTGAACTCAGGCCTTCTCACATACATTGCAAGTGCTGTACCATGGGGCTGCAACCCCAATCCATTTTTTATTTTTTATTTTGACCTGGGGTCTCACTAAATTACACAGGCTGCCTCTGGCCTTGAACTCAAAGTCCTCCTGCCTCTGCCTCTGAGTCACTGGGATTATATGTGTCTGCCACCATGCCCAGCACTTTCCTAAGCACTCTCAAATATCAATAAAATCTGTTTATAAATATCACATTGAATATGATATCTCATCATAAGGATTTACCAACTTTCTTCAATTTTCTTCTACTGATGGAAGCTTAGATTGTTTCCTCTCATTTTCTCATAAATAAGTCTACATGAAGATTTAACCATGAACTCTCCTTTATTGATTCTTTTAATTCCCTGAAACTAGTTTACCCAGCTACCTCTGCCCTATTCACATCCACCATTCTACTTTAGACACACTCAGCCTTGTGGCTTAGGGAGGAGCATGGTAGGTTCAGTTTTTAGTCCTGCCTCTGATTGTCATTTGAACTTGACCTTGATTTTTGTCCTATGCAATCATCTCTAGGTCACTCTAAGGCCTAGCATTCTACTATTGTGTGTGTTGAGACTTTTCTGTAAATGAACAGATATAATTGGATTGACCATAATTTATGTGACTCAATATCAGCCCCTTTTGAGAGGGCTTTTTGAGTGACACTCAGCATGTTACTCCTGCTAATGTGCCCTGTGTGGGCTCAGGAGCGATCTGGATCTTGGCTGTGTCTCTCATGTCCTCAGAAGCCTCTCTCTGGCTCACCCAGGTCTAGCTACTCTGAACTGTCTTTCATCTTTTATTAGGCCAACTCCTTCCTTCTCTCAGGCCCTTTTCACATCTCTTGACTCCATCTGGCGCAACATTCTTCCCAAATGGTTGCATGACTACTTATTTATTCTTTCTTTGGTGGCAATAAAAATATCATATCCTCAGAGAGCCCTCCCTTGCCCACAGCATACAAAGCAGCTCTCTGCCCTTATCCAGTTGGTAACTTATCCCCTTATTGGTTCAGTTACTGCCTGATAATGATCAACTGTCTAAATTCATCCATTCCTATTTTTCCTTTTCTTTTTTCCCTTTTCTTCTCTGTTTCTATTTTCTTTTTCTTTTCTCTTTTCTTTTTTTTGACTCTCTATAATACAAGCTCCCTGAGGACAAGGCTTACAGCTATTTTGTTTGTCATTATGTTGCCAGCTTGTACTATGCTGTGTGCCTGGTACATTTGTTTTGCACCCAATGCATATTTTTTAAATAAATGAAAAAATATTATTGGGCCATATTTGTACAGAAATTCTGCAAACAAGTCAATAAACAACAGAGCCAACAAATAAAAAATCCCACCAAAGCCTTGTTCAAACCTGAGTAAAAGAAGAAATAGCAGGAGCTTTTTAATATTCATGAAATGTCAGCTTTCTTCCTACATTAAACCTAGACATTGCCATCTTGCAAACGGCCCAGAATGCCTAGTAAATCAGCCTTCAACCTGATGGAGGAAGAATAGAGTCCAGAGAAAGGATTTCAACAGAGATGAAGTGAGGACGAGCATAGCAATCTTCAGAGCTCCGAGGTGATTTATATGTACAGCCTTCCTCTACATTACCTACCTGCCACCAAATTTCAGCTAAGGCCTTTATAATATTCTCGCTGGGGAAAAACACCACTCTTCAGGATTCACTTTCAGTACTGAATTCTGCTCACAAATGTGGCTTTGAAAAATTCAAGCACTTTCTACATTAACAAGCCAGGGGATTATATTGAGGAAATTACCTTTTGTACTGGAGCACTGCTTATCTTGAATAACGCTATGTGTGTTGTATTTCTGTGAGGATGCTTTTTCCATATTTCAAAAAAAAAAAAAAAATTAGGTTCAGCTGGTCTCTTCTAAGAGCATTCCTTTCTGCAGTTGGCTATGTTGCATTGGTTTTGATTTGTCTCATTCTGTTATCAGTTGGAACTTAAAAGGGACAAAAATCAATATTGAAACATTGGCCATTGTCAAACCACCCTACACTGTCTACCTCATTAAAATCAGACTGCAGAGACTCAGAGGGGCTCTCCCTTCAAGAGTTTACTCTCACGCAAGGAAAGCAGTTTTATTTTGAGGTCCAAAAATTTCATTCATGCTGCAAATCACTTTGCTTCCCATCACTGTGCAAAAATCTGTGTGTGTTTATCAAGGGCTTTTGGATGGCTCCTGCTATCTGTATATGTGCCAGAAGCTTTGAAGAGAGCATTGTTCTTGTGCAGTGAATTCCGGTTCAGAACAGGGAGGCATATTTCTCCTAAAAACAATGCCTTTCGACCCCAGCTTTTCGGGTACAGTTTCTTAGCCTGTGCAGCAGCTGAGTTTTGCTGTTTTTATGTGTGCAGGCAGGTTTGTTTGCATTTCTTCATCTTGAAGTGTTCCCCCTTAGCCTAGGGGTAACCTGTCCTATTGCTGAGGGATGAAAATGTGACAAAAGTCCAGCGTGCTTCCACAGCTTCCGTATATTTTCGGATAAGTTTCCCCTCCAGTTCCCCTTCTGTATTGTTTTCATCCAACAAGCCTCAAGTTGGGGGGCAGTTAAAATGGACAGGCAATTACAGGGTTCCCAGAGGCAACCACGGTCACTCCCTCGGTAAACATGTAAAATGTTATTTTCCTTTTAAATGGGAAAACTCAGAGCATTTTCCACTGGACCATCCAGAGGGGGCGATTCTGGCTTTCTTGGCGATAGGTTTTTACCAGTTACTATCAAAAAGGAATCATTTTGTGATGTCTCCAGAATTTGAAACCCTCTGCCACTTTGAGTCCAGCTTTGAAATGTTCTTTTGCAAGGCCTGCCAAGAGCCAACTTGTGTTGAGAGAGCCAGTTTCATTTGCAATTCAAAGAGACAAACCTATCATTGAATGTGGTCTTTGAAGGGAAGGGAAGGAGCAAAAGTTGGAAAGGAAGAAACTCAAGGAAGAGTCCCCTTTAACTCTGAGTAGACATTGTATGTCTCTTTATTCTCGAATTTTTATTGTCTTAAATGCTCGGGTTGGTGCCTGTCATGGACCCCTTGGCTTGTGATTATGGGTGGCTTGAAGTCAAAGTTGTAAACCAGGTCACTTGCACTCAGAATGTCACCAGTAGCTTTTTCCTTTGCAACTGAGCCTCCCCACCAAGCAAGCTTAAAGGCTGACCTTTAATTGATCACCGGAAGGAAGTCTGGCTTCTCAAAAGAGAAGTCAGACCAGTTTTGACATAAAACTTGGAACTTGCCAACCAAGCCTTGGGCAGAGGCAGGAAGGAATACTCCACGTAGGAGAAAGCACAGTGCCTGCAAGTGGTGGAGAAACAAGGAACTGGAAGGTAGGAGAGAGGGTAACAGAGGGCCAGGTACGGGGATTGGAAGGGTAGTGAAGGGAATGGAAGAAGCCAGGTTAAGAAAATAAAAGTATAGAACAAATGGATAAAACTCTGCCAGAGAAAAACTGATGTATTATCTTCCTCCAAATGTGTAGTCAGGAAAGGTAGAGTCATTCGAACAATTTTTAAGCTTTTATGTTTTTAAAGTTTTAACAATTATAAAAAAAAAGTTAGTGAAAAGGAAGCCACATTTGCAAAAGCAGTCTAATCACCAACAACCAGAGAAGCAGGTGTGGTTTAGCCCTGCCCCTAATTAGCCCGATGTTAGGTCCTGATTATTAACAGGGGTGGCATGATTATGTAATAGAGATATAAAGAGCAGTGGACTAAGGAGGAGGGTGTAGACCTGTCATTAGGGCGAGGCTTCACCACAGACGTGTCACCCTCTGGACCTCAGCCTCTTTGCCTCCTGAGAAACTTGTGCTGGAGGAATTTGAGCTTGGAAGCCAGGAGAGCTAGGTTAACACCTGAGTCATGAGTCAGATGCTCAACAGCTGTGTGATCTGCCCTGGTTATTTCAACTCTCTGAGCCCAATCCCTTCCTCTTTGGAGGAAGATACCAAAATCTGCTTTGCTGGAATAGGTGGGACATATTAAGAAAGAATGGGTTGGGTGTGGTACTACATGACTGTAATCCCAGTGACTCCGGAGGCAGAGACAGAAGGAAGAAGAGTCTGAGGCCAGAAGCAGCCTGCATAATTTAGCAAAACCCTGTCTCAAGAGAAAAATAAAAAAGGGGCAGGGGTGCAGCCCAGTGGTAGAGCACTTGTGAAGCATATGCAAGGCCCTGGGTTTAGTTCCCAAGTACACACACACACACAGGGGATGGACATGTTTGGCACAAAATCATGCTTATTAATAGCTGTTATCTAAGCTGTTATCTAAGGAAGGGCTAAGTGATTTTTGTGACTTGTTGTAGTCCTTAAATTTTTTCTCATTCTGTGACCCCCTGCCAATGATTTTCAAATTTTGAGTATATTGATACTCACCACAATTATAGAGATTTTATGCGTTTCTTTGTATCTTTAGTAGGACTGTTTTGCTGTTTTCCCCAGTTTATTTCAAAAAGACAGAAGTAACAGAATCACTAGCCCATATGAAAACAATATGCCATGAGAGAAATTAATTCCCTGATGAGGACTTTCCAGAATATCATCACCCTGTCTTCCCATTTTCACCAGTGATGCAAAATAAAGTGCCATCTATCTCTTTCAGAAGGCGACTTTACAATCCAATTATTTTTACTGTCAGGAAGCATTTTCTTCATTCCTAGTCAAAATTTACCTCCTTAATTTCAGCTTGTGTCATGCTAAATAATCCACTCTTTTCACTGATTTGCTGGATGGATATATACTAAACATGTTTCATCTCTCTCTCTCTCTTACTCTCTCTCTCTTTCTCTCTCCCTCCCTCCCTCCTCTTCCCTCGCCCTCTCCCCTTCTCTCCCTCTTTCTCTTTCCTGGTCTCTGTCTCTCAATTGCCACTTGAATACATTCCTTTAATCAGTGGCTTTCTTCCCCAAAACATACCTGTGCTAAACCCTCAGCATTCACTGTGTTCCTTTGCCAATTAGAATATATGAATTAACTGGAATGCCACTAACACTCAAACAAAATCCTTACATTTTAGGCTTTAAGGACCAGGAAACATTTAATGATAAAAACTCAGAGATTTGAGGAAATTACTTAAAAGAGCAAGAAAATCTTACAGTGTTCACTCAGGTATCAGTAGAGCTATATTATATTCACCATCCCTGGTGACTCAAGGGTTTTCAGAATCACCTGTACCTAGATTTATAAAAACACTAAAATCCAGCAAGATCTGGGCAAATATATGCTAAAGTATAAACCATATTTATGGGGGAAGGACTAGGAAATCCACTCCCAAGGCAATCCCAAAACAATCAGCCATTGAGAACCCTATGAGGGTCGCAATGAGTCCCTCAAGAGCATCTAACGCCTCTACAGCATTTAACAACACCAGTAAACCATATTTACTCTACTGTGCCTCCTAATGTGAGAACAAAGTTTCTGAAATTTGGAAACTTTTTTTAAAAATCAAGGTCATGATTCAAGCTTGTTTTGGTTTTCTGGTTGATTTTCAGTTACTTTATTTTTTTCCATTGTGGTTTTTCTAGATGTATCAGTTAGGATCTTTCTGATTCCAATAATAACTGGAAGGGAATTAAAACTAAGAAAATTTATTCTTTCACATGACTGGAAATTAAGAGATAGGACAGGCTTTACAGTGGGGGGAGCCAATTACTTAACTGTGTTATTGAAGATACAGACTTTTGTTTACTTACTAAAAGATGTCCAGATGGACCTAAACTGTTGGTCATATTCTCTGGCTGATAGCGTGGTGGAGGGTAGAACAGTTCCAGGGACCCCATCTTCCAAAGGCAATATCCAAAAGAAAAGGAGAAATTGTCTTTTTTAGGAGCAAGTAGATTTTCATAGAAACCTTCTTAAATCTCAGTGGCCAGTCCCTCAATGATGAGGGATATTGAGTTACCTTAAAACCAGTTAGGCTGGCACAGGAGTTTGTGACTTTGTGGGAGAAAAGTGTATTAGCTATGTGGAGGTGAAGGACATTCTCCTGCCTCTTCTGAAGGTTTGAGTCTGCAGAAATAAACTGACAATGGACAGGTTAATAGGAGATAAGACATGCAAATATACTAACATGCACATATGCATAGGAGCCACACAAAATATGAGACACAGAGAGCCAGCTGGTGGAAGCTTTTACACAGTACTGACAAAGATAAGGGCTTGAAGTTCCTGGAAGGTGGTGGTTGGCAACCAGTTATGGAAGAGTGAGAAGAGAAAATACACTGTGAATGAAGATTGTTAGCCTTTTATCCAGATAAAGTTGCTCAGGTAAATACCCTCAGAAGATTATGTGGTATCCTGGGCAATGTCTCCCCACAGTTTCCATCACTAATGGAGACTTCCTATACAGTGACAAATTTTCTTTCCAAAAGAGTAGTTTTTAAGGACCATTCAAGTATCTGTGGTTTCTCTGAATAGGCATGTCCAAATATACCAAAGAAGTATATTTTGAGATGGAATATTCTGGTCTCTTACACTTAAGAATACTGTGACTGTGATAAGAAAAAAATCAACTGAGGAACAAATACAACATAGATATCCAGTAGTGTCTCATACAGTGGGATGATAGAAGTCTTTGAATTTTATTTTGATATCCTCACCAAAACCAAAATAAATGATGTTTTGCATATGCCAGACCAATGTCAATGGAGGGTTGTGATTATTGTTGGTAGGTGCTGTTGTTAGGTCCGACTCATAGCAATACTATATACAACAGAATGAAATACTGCCCAGCACTGTGACATGCCTAGTACTGTGTCAGTGTTTCTCTGCTGTTCATAGGGTTTTCAACAGCTGATTGGGGAGTGGGCTGCCATGTCCTTTCCCCATTTTTGCAGTGTTGGGGATCAAACCTAGGGCCTCAGAGAGGACAGAGCAGCACTCTACCAACTGAGCTAAACCCCAGCCCCTTGGAGGGTAGAGGTGCTGATTATTTGGGAGATTTTTTTCTTTCTGTGTGTGCTTGTGTATGTGTGTGTGAGATGGTATGCTGTGTAGCCCAGACTGGCCTTGAACTTGTGATCCTCCTGCCTCATTCCCCTGCATGCTGGGATTATAAGCATATAACATCATATCTGTCCTGGGAGAATTTTTAATTGTAAAGTATCCAGTAGTTTCCTTGCTGTTGTTGAGATTTGTGATTTTTGCTTTTGTTTGTTTGTTTGTTTTGATTTTCAAATCACAGTTCCCTGAGCAAATAGCTTGTAAAGTTCTAAACCATTTTTTAACACAAGGAGAGTGTGAGAGGTTTATTCCTATGATAATTCACATGACTTGGAACATGGGCTTGGGAACAGTTTATATAAAAAGAAGTTCCTTCGAGAAGTGAAGTAGAAAGAACAGAGACATAGAAATGCATAGAGCCATGGGCTCTGTGCTACAGTGTCAAGGTTAGAACAATTTTGGTTGCGCTTCATTCTCTGAAGTGTTGAGTTATGTTTTGGTAGAGGACAGTGGGCATAGCATACCACAGTGTGTACCTGGGGGAGGGAATGGTGTGGGTCCTCTTTCCTCCAATGAGGAAAATGTTCCATATTTTGCTTCTAACTCACTTATCGGGGATTATTCACTGCTGCATGACCCCATTCCCAAGGTCCAGTGTATTGGGAATTAATATTGGGCATTTGCCTTGTATTTCTACACTTATTGAACCCAGGGCCTTTTATCAATTACTCTATTATTATTTATTTCACATGCTTACTGCATATGACAGACTATGTCCTAGATATCTTTGTGAAAATTCCGAAGTTATTCTTGGCAAGGAAAACCTGGGTATATTTCAGATATCTGAAATATGCTATTGTGTTGTTATTGTGTGTTTCTATGGAGGAAGGAAAGGGAAAGAAATGTTAAGTAGTTATATGGACCAGGAGTGGCAATGAGCACTTTAAATATAGTGTTCTGTGTAATTCTTGCATAAACTCTGAGTATCAGACATTGCTTATTACCCATCAGTTACTCTTCTCTAAAAAAAAAAAAAAAAAAAAAAAAAAGCTATTTGCCAGGCTAAAAGCATCTCCTTCCCAGTCTCTCTCATGTCTAGGTGGTCACGATAATAGAATTCTTGCCAGTAAGATGCAATGGGAAATCTTCTAGGGTATCCAAGAAAAGCTACTGCTTTTCTGATGCAAAGTCAATCATGTTCATTTATCCTCTTCCATTTATAATTATCTTAAATATTTCCTCAACATACATATACAGCCACCTCAGTGTCAGAATTTTTCTTTCAGTTATCAAACATACTTTAGAAAACTCCATATTTTGGCTGACCATGTTTTTAATTCCTTCCCGTTGTTCCAAGTTTCCTCCTATTATTGATTCTTTCTGCTTATAAAACTTCCGTTGGCCATTCTTTAAAGGTAGGTTGGATGATGACAGATTCTCTTAGCTTTTCATTTGAGAATGTCTTGATTTCTCTTTCACCACTGAAGAATGTTTATGTTGCTATAGGATTCTGGGTTAACAAATCTTTTTCTTTTTTTTTCTCTTTTTTAATTAGAAATTTTTAATGTACATCTTAATGTGATTCATTTTGACATGCTTTTCATTGTGACATTTCCATATATGCATTTTGATAAACATTATTCATATAGGTTACCCCTTACCCTCCCCTATGCTCCCCCAACTTCCCATCTAAGTTTCCCATCTAAGTCTTCTCTATCTTTTACTTAGTAGTATTTTTCTATATGTCCTTGGGTTCCAGTTCTGTTTAAGATAGAAACTTTTCTTATAGTGGTCTTTATTTTTATTTTGTTAGAACAATTACAGTTTTTCTTTGGACAAGATTTAGATAAATATTTCGTCATTTCTTTCTGGTGTCCATGGTTTCTGATGGGAAATTTGCTGTCATTCAGATTGCTTCTTCTCTGTAGGTAAAAATGCCGTTTTTTTCTCTTGCTCCTTTCAAGCTTTTGTCTTTAGATTTTAGAAATGCATGTTGCATCTTGACATGGATTTCTTTGAGTTTTTCATGTTCACTGTGTGATCTGCTTCAGTCTGTAGGTGTATGTCTCTTGCTCAATTTGGGAGGATTTTGCCATTACTAATTGAGTACTCCTTCAGCTCTGCCTTCTTTCTCATCTCCTTTCAGTCATCTATTCTGGGTATCAATATTAGATTTTTTGATGCCCCCGAAGACCTGTTTGTTTTAATTCAGTCTATTGGGGGCTGGGATTTAGCTCAATTAGTAGAGCGCTGCGCTGCAGTCTCTGAGGTCCGAGTTCAATTCCCAGCACCTCACACATGGGAGAAGGACCTGGCAATCCACTCCCAAGGCAATCCCGAAACAGTCAGCCATTGAAAACCCTATGAGGATCGCTATGAGTCAGATACCGACTCCATGGCACCTAACAACAACAACAACATTTGCTCTCTGTTGTTTGAACTAGGTAATTCCTATTGCTCAATTTTTCAGTTCCCTGAACCTATCCTCTATTCTCTCCTTTTTGTTGTTAAGTGCATCGAATGGCTTTTAATTTCAGTATTAGTGTTCTTCAGTTCTAAAATGTCTATTTGGTTCTTTTTCATATGTATAATTTCTTTACAGAGGTTTCCTGTTTTTCATTTGTTGCATGTATATCTGTGATTCGTGTTTGCCCAATGGGCATCTTTCTTCCTTAGTCCGTTCCTTCCCTCCTTCCTTCCTTCCTTCTTTCTTTCTTTCTTTCTTTCTTTCTTTCTTTCTTTCTTTTTTCTCTCTTTCTTTTTTCCCTTATCTTGTTTCTTTTGCATTGTTGAGGATCAAACTCAACACTTTGTGCATGCTAGGTAGATGCTCTACCACTGAGCCTCATCTAACCTGTCTCTGAAGGACTTTTATCATTGCAGCTTTCAGATCTTTGTCTGATAACTCTAACATCTTTTCTTGGCTTGTTAGTATCTGTTGATTTTCTGTTTTTCATTCACTTTAACTTTTCCTGGTTTTGGTATGATGAGGGCTTTGTTTTGTTTGGAGGGGGTTTTTTTTTGTTTTATGAGTCCCTGGATCTTATTTAAGGGCTTTACTTTAGCTGGCTTTCTCTGTCATCATCCCAGCCTGGCTGGGAAAGGGAAGATACTATCCCATTCCTGCCAAGTGGAACTAGAAGTCTAGTTTCCTCATTCAGCCTCTGTTGACATGCAGATGGGTTCTTCATGACTGCTTGATAGGATGGGAGCTACAAGTCTCCAGAGTGTCTCCACTGACACTGTGGAGCCACAAGCCTCACTACTTGCTGGCCGAGGTGGGGGAGGGCGGTTGGTGTGTTTGTGAAAGTCCTGCCTCATGGCAGGAAAGTCCTGCCATCATGACATCATGATGTCATGCCTTAGGTCTTAATTTCCTAACCACTTCCTGCTGTACCTTTGTGAGGTGGAAGTAAAGATTCCCTGTGGCCTTTGCTGTTAGAGATGGTACCACAGTTCTTTCTAGTGTTGGCTAGTATAAAGTGATTATTCTCTAAAAGTTTTTTTAATTTTCTTAGGCTGTCCACTTCCTTGTCCTTTGGCTAGGATGCATACCTGGGGCCACTATTGACTCTTTGCATTGGCATTTTCAGATTGGCATCTCTTTAGTTGAGTGTAGGGTATATGCATTGGGGAAAGCTGTGCAAAAGATCTCTTTAAAGTGTTGACAAGTAACGATGTCACATTGAAGACGAAGGTGTGCCTGACTCATGCCGTGGTATTTTCAGTTGCATTATTTGATTGTGAAAGCTGGACGTAGAACAAGGGAGACAGAAGAGTTGATGCTTTTGAATTATGGTGCTGGAGACAAATGTTGAATATACAATGGGCTGCCCAAAGAACCAACAGATCTGTCCTAGAAGAGGCATAACCAGAGTGCTCCTTGGAAGCAAGAATGGCGAGCTGCATCTTATATATTTCAGACATGTAGTCAGGAGGGACCAATCCCTAGAGAAAGACATCATGTTTGGGAGAGTGGTGGGTCAATGGAAAAAAGGAAAACCCTCTACCAGATAGATTGGCACAGTGTCTGCAACAATAGGCTTAAACATAAATAAGGTTGTGTGTCTGGCACAGAATCAGGGCATTGTTTTGCTCTGTGGTACATAGGGTCACTATGAGTCAGACCTGACTGGACGGCACCTAACAACAATGGCAACATAGGGTATGTGAGGCAAAAAGAAAACTGAATAAACTCATCATGATGTCATGCCTTAGGTCTTAATTTCCTAACCACTCTGCACTCTTCACCTTTCATGGTTTTCTTATGATTATCATAGATTTAAGTTGTACTTAGTAGGAAGTAGTATATCATCACTTCATATCCTGGAAGCAGAAGTCACTCAAGAATATACATTTTTAATAAGCATCCCTGGTTATTCTGAGGCAAATGCTCATGGACCATATTTTGAAGACCATTTTATAGATCATAAAACAGAGGCCCCAAATGACCAACTCAAAAGCACAGGTGTCAAATACTCAGATTGTATAACAGAAAGTCTATACTAGGAACTATGTGTTGGCTTCCATTTTAATTCCATTTTCTACTTGTAACACTAACTAAAGCTTCTAAGAATACCAAAAAGAACTAATGTACCAATTTCACTGATATTCATGGAGATCAAATGGTTTGCCTAAAGGTAGTTCATGGGTTCAAAGAAAAGTTGGATCCAAAAATTTCTAATTCATTTGCTTCCCACAAGCTGCAGTGTAATTTCTACTGAGTAGGATTCCAGGCATTTGCTCCAAGATGGGGCATTGTCTGCACATGAAAGAACTTCTTGGAAATTAAAGTCAATGTGGTGTATGGAGGGTGTTGCACACAGCCAGGACAGTCTGACTCATACACAGTGAAGCTTTTCCAGTTATGTTAATACTCATTTGGCAGCTGCCTCTATAATTGCCTAAGTCAGTTGGTAGACATGCAGGAAATGTTAATTCTCTGCAAATATAGTTATTCATAACTCTGTGTCAATAGAGACAGCTCTTCAGATGTCACTGGCATTGGGAGCAGGAGGTTGGTATTTAGTCAGCCCTGGGGAGCTCTTGAACTCCCTAAAGTGAAATCCAGAGGGACAAGAAATGGCATGAGACTGAAGGTAGCACATGAATGCATCTAATGAAATACGGGCATCCTTTAGTGGCTGCCTTTCATCTGACTGGCCCCATGCACAGGTTGTACCAGATGGTGCTCTCATGGTTTCCATCAATGCAGAAATGTGATGAGGAAGGGGAGGAGAAAAATGGATGAGGAAAAAAAAAACAGTCTGCACAGCTGAAAATAATTATGATTGCATAGCTAATGACCCAGGGAATTAGACAAAGCCAAACTCATTGGAACTCAGGCCACATGCAGGCAAATGTCACAACTTAATGACAAAAGATGGATTGTTTTATCTGCTGCATAGTAACCAATGATGCGGTAGTAATTCTTCTTTCTGATTCACAACCATAGAATCAAGTCACAGGGAGATGCATGGAACAAGTGTTTTCTCATGTTTGAAAGGGCATTGAGCTGGCAACAGTACTGGACCATTTAAAAAGCTAAGAAAATTCAGTAAATATCATATTGATATTTATTTTGACCTGTGGGACTAGTAGGCAGCAATGTACAAGATGTTGGAGACAGCCTTCCTGCCACCAAAATATAGATTGCACATTCCTTGGAGGGAAGGGTCAAAACCTTGCCCCTCTTTTTTTGTCATTTAAAAGCATTTATTGAAATTCTGCCATGTATATGACCCTGCTTAACAACCTGTGATAGCAAGAGGAAAAAGACACCGCTCCTATCCAGCCTGGAGGAGCTCACACTGTGTAAATATTGATTGGGGGTGGATGACTGATTGCTATTCCCTGTGGAGACCCTGTCTAGGATTGT
Source organism: Pedetes capensis (assembly GCA_007922755.1). Classification (NCBI taxonomy): domain Eukaryota; kingdom Metazoa; phylum Chordata; class Mammalia; order Rodentia; family Pedetidae; genus Pedetes; species Pedetes capensis. The sequence continues at coordinate 34,555 of VMDO01015233.1, read as the reverse complement.
GAAATTCTCACTTCCTTCCATTATAGCTGTGAAAGCTGACATTCAAATGCCAGTAGTTCAAGTATTCATTCTGTAATTCATTCACTCAGTCATTCAGTAAATCTTTATTGAATATTGATTATGTGTCAGGCACTGTGCTTGCTACTAGGATGAAAATTGGGACTAATATTTTATTGTAATTGTGATATATTAACTGTGATCTGTTTGGGTTTTTATTTTGTTTTGTTCTGTTTTTGGTGCTAGGGAAGATCACTATGACGGACTTGGTGAGGAATAGCATTCAATCTAACAACTTATAGAAATCAGTGGTGGAATTACTACTGGAAAGGTTTATGAGAAATGAGTAGAAGTATAAACACCTCAACTGGGCATTAGTTAGAAAAAATGTAAAGCAGATGCAATTATTATTTTGAATCTTAAGAGCATATTTATAAAAACTGGGTTAGGCAAGTGAATAGCTTAGAAGTTTGGCAATGAAGGACCAAACATTTTAAGTCCACGTAATTGGTTGAAATCTAGCCAAAACTGATAATAAATGCCACTCTTCCCATCTGCTTGTTTATGTAAATGAGTCGGTGATCTCATTTAGTCTGCTAGGAGACAGGTGTCTCTATTGCTAAAGCAGCTATTCCTCTGGCACCTATCTCCAGTTTCAGGCTGGCACCTTGCATGTAGCTCTGGGGTAGAATTCAGCTTAGAATATGGTCCTCAGAATCCCAGGACTAGAGAAGAGTAGGGCCAGAAGTGGAAATCACTATTGGTTTGTGTCCTGTCTGGTAGGGGACTGTCAGCTATGACAGTTAAGATTCCAGACTGCTATGACCCCCTGATTCTCTTAGAGGAGATCTGCTGGGCAGAGAGTACAGAAAGAAATTTTTGCTGGAGGCTTTCAAAACCAAATTTTAACAATATGAAGCCTTATCGAATAGGACCTTATTTCTTTCTAGTCTTTTCATCTATCTTACAGATTGTAAGGAGTTAATTGTGTTTCAAAATATTTGTAGGGATAGAATGTCACAGATGGAATGTTATAGCTGGGAAAACCCCTTCCTGTCAGTGAGGATGTATTATGAGTATATGGAGAAGAGCACAGAACATAAAGGTGGTCTAGAGTTCGAATCCTCTTATGTCACTTATTTGTTGTATAAACCTGAGAAAATCACTTGACCTTTCTGGTCCTCATTTCTTTCATTCATGAAATGGAGGCAGTAGTGTTACCTAGCCCATAGGATTATAATGAAGACCAAATCAGTTAATGCATTTAAAGCACTTTGAACAGTGCCTAATGGATAAGTGTTGTGCACAAATTATCTCATAGGATTGTGTTGTAGAAATGATATTAACTCAGTCAAAAAGATATTAATTTAATTCTGATATCAACTCTTTGACACAGGTGTTATATATTGTCACATTACAGATGACAACACTAAGCAGGGTGGAATTAAGATGGCTTGTTGAACCTGTTTATTGCTAAGCCAAGATCTTTCTGCCTTGCTTAGTTGCTTAAGATCACACAGTTTAGAAGTACGTATAAGATAAGGGGCATGACCCAGGATTCCTGGTTCCCAGTTGAGTATGTCCTTTGTACTTTACAGAGAACCACAGTAAAGTCCAATTTCTGATTTTGTTAGTACAAAGGAAAATATTTACAATTTAGTAAAGAATGCTAATTTGAATGATTCCTTATTAAAAACAATGAATTAAAAGCCAAGTAGACTTAGTTTTCTTTCTTTCAGAAAATTATTAACTGCCTCTATGTAACACGTAGTATACTAAATCCTGGGGTCACAGTGGTAAACAATATGGACAAAGTAATTATTGGCAAATGTTTAGTAAATATTAATTACACAGATTACTTTTCCTTTCATTAATCTCTTTCACAAATTTCACCAAATAGTGAATTATTTTTTATTCTGTAGTCTTTACTTATAGGCACAAATGTATTTGTCCATAATTTTGGCACAGAAACTGTGGCCATGACCTTTAAAGATGATTATTCAAAGCACTTAAAGGGAAAGGTGATTTATCTATTATTCTTTTGGACTGTTGCTGTTAAGATCTGTGCTTGGTCATGATCCATTCAGAAAATAAGTGACCTGTAGAGGGCTGGGCCTTGGCTGACAACTGCATAACTTCACAGCTCCCAGACAAGGTAGACCCTAATGAAGGCATTTCTTAGTGGTCTATGAACCAGGGAGGTGGGGCACATTGAAGTTCCCACATCATCATTCATACTAATCTGATTAACTCTCCCAGTTTCAATTCCTTAGTGCAGGGATCAGGAATTTTGTCAACCATCTGGGTAACAGAAGTCCCTCCCCAAGGATCTTGTAAATTTCTGCCCATATGTTCCCTGTAAAATTGCATTGCCTACCGCTTTCTTCCACAGCTCATGACTGCAAAGATGACTGACCAACCAGATCTTGTGACAGGTCCTTCAGCTTTTTAGGAACATGGCAGTGTTATTCATATTTCCATGTCTCTCTGAAACGTATGCATGACTTCTACTGGTATTATGACCCCTGAGAATAATGACTACATTAGACATGGGAAAGCTTTGTATGACAACAATCTTTCAGGGCATAGAATCATTTTTAAAAGATCCTTGTATGAAAAGGCACACAAAAAGCAGTACCTCCTTCCATCTTCCTGGATAAAACCTGGAGAGCAGGCTTTCAGATTGTGGAATCTGATGTAATTCTCTCCCATTGTGGACCCTCCAGGGAGAAAGAGAGATACAACATTGATTTGTTTGGTTTATTTTACAAATGCCACTTTTAACAACTGTAAACTAAGGCTAGATTCATACCATTATGATTTTTGAAATGATAGCAATCCTAGGTAAGGCTTTTCCTTATCTGATTTCCATGGATCCCAAGACAGCCATTGGTAGAGATGTCTTATGTGTTTGTTAGCAACTTTATTAGCTGGATAATAAATGGAAATTCCCCCTTTTAAATAAAAGATGCACGTGCTTAGGGCCAACATGGTACCCTTTTCTCTGGTTTTCAGTCTGTTAGAATATTTATTTCCCTGGATTCATGAGAAGATATGTGAAGGATACTTGATCATGGGAGTAAAAGCAGAATATTTAGTTCACCTTTGTGAGTTAGGGGAAGAAATGCTTACTTCTCTCTAAGAGTTTTCCTATCTCCTAAAGATTTCATTCATAGCCTCAGGATTGAACAAGAGACCCACAATGAATATCATGTGTAAAGTCATTATCATCTGCCTCTTGTGCTCAGAGAACCTGAAATTCTTGTGTAACATGATGACAGTGGGCAAAACTGGTCCTCAGAACACTTAATCCCTTGATGAAGGACCATTTTACGGAAACTAAATTGTGTCTGCCTACAGCCATACCACTGTGGTGTCCAATCCTACCAGATCTCAGAAGCTAAGCAGGGTCGAGCATGGTTAGGACTTGGACAAGAGACTGCCTGGGAACACCAGGTGCAGTAGGCTTGGGAGAAGGACCTGGCAACCATTTCCCCCCCCCAAAAAAAAAAACAAAACCTGCCATTGAAAACCCCATGAATAGCAGAGAAGCACTGACAATGTTTTGTTTTACCTATAGTACTTAGGGTCGCTATAAGTCAGACACCTACTTGACAGCACCTAATAACAACAGATGGTGTCTACCACAGCTCAAACCTGATTTAAACTATTTTAATCCCCCTGATCTAAATTACTGTCACTATTTTGGAAATGTGAAGATATGAGATTTTGTAATTTCCTTTTTGGAGCAATGAGCCAGACCACAGACCTCTAGGGGTGGGTGAGACATCTTGAGGAAGAAATATTTGGTTCTATTGTCCATCGTCTTACAGAGATATAAATTATGGAGCAGGACATCGACTCGTTTGACTGTAGAATTCAATGACTTCCAACCTTCTGTATTCATGGAGTTAGAATTAAATTTGTTCTTGCCTGCTGGGCTCAGGGATAAACAAGGTGATAGCAGTAGATGGTAAAAATGACCTCTTGACAGATAGAGACAGGTAGGATTAAGGTAAGAACATGAAGAGATTCTGAGTCCTATTGGGGACCATCCACAAACCATGTATAAACTCTCTGACTGAAACTCTATCTAATTAATTTACCATGTTAACCAGTGCCTTGCTTCTCTTCCATCAATCAGTTACTGGTACCCATTGCTAAGGTCAGCAAGCAATCTTTTTTGTCTAACACATCATGATTTTAGTGCAGAAAGTCCAGGATACCAAGAATTGATCACACCTGGAAAAACCCAGACAGTTGATCCCCTACTCATAACACATTGAATTTTGACACCTAGGAAGGAAGTAGTATCTAATGCATTTTTATTCTTACTGGTTGGGCTTAGTGTTTACCAAGAGTCTGTTATGCCATTTGTTCCCAAACCTGTTTAAGCTGTTTACTTATTATAATTACATAATGTAATTAAATACAGTGTAAACTGATGAAATGTCTGTGTAGAAATAAAGAATTTTGTTGTTATGGAAACTAATTGGGATGTTTTAGAAAGACCCAATGAAGGAAAGTTACTAAAGAAATAAATGTACATGTGACAATACAACTGTAAAATATCTAGGGAAATATATAAAATCTGAAATACCTTTAAGTTCTCATTTGTAATAGAAAGTGAAAATGGAAATTATAGATTGTTCATTATGGATGATATTTGTGTAAGATCAATGATTGTTGTTGTTGTTAGGTGTCGTCGAGTCGGTATCCGACTCATAGAGACCCTCATAGGGTTTTCAATGGCTGAGTGCTTCGGGATAGAAAACACCAATTATATGACTCATACACAAAGAAAAGTTTTGGTTTTATATCTGAAGATTGTTATTGCACTTGCTATGTATTTCAAACTAATAGTTAAATGTGTAAAGTTTGATGATGGGAGTATAACTCATTGGTGGAATGCTTACCTGGTGTACACAGGGCCTTAGGTTTGATCCTAAGCAAAACACACACACACACACACACACACACGCACGCAAGGTTTGCATAGTGTATGATTTCTTTCTGTAATCTGCTTCTTCAGTTGTTTGCTATTATGTTGTTGTGTGCTATCATGTCATGTCCGACTCATAGCAACCCTCATAGAGTTTTCAATGACTGACTTTTTCGGGATTGCCTCAGTAGTGGATTGCCATGTCCTTCTCCCATTTTTGTGGTTCTGGGAATTGAACTTGGGACCTCAGAGACTGCGGAGCAGCATTCTACCAACTGAACTAAATCCCAGCCCTTTGTTTGCTATTATAGTTAAAGTTATTCCCTGTGTTCCAATGTTCTCCTTCTTTGCATTGTACCCAAGCTTGAATTAAGATTCTATCAATTTGTTACTCTCCATCAGTCCCTATTTGTTGATGCCTCATATCACATAAGAGAGAGGAATGAAAATTTGAACATTGCTTATAAGTTCTTTCATGTCAGGGGCCACGTCTGTTTTCTTCCCAACTTCTCAAAACCTTGCATAGTCTCTGGCAAGTACTAAGAGAATCTTGTGTGAAGAATATTGGAAAAATGAAGAACCAGTGAATGAGTGAATGAATGTCTTTTCCTTGTCCTCAAAAAGCTCACAGTCAACTTTGGAGAACAAAATATTAATTAGAAATTAACATGCATATTATTTAATCATTCTGGCTGTCTTTCTTTAGAAAAATAGATACTTATTCTATTTCCCTGGCATTAGAATGATTATAGAAATGAATAACATGCATAATACATAAGGTAAAAGTATGACTATATTAAAAATTTAATCATAAATATGGCATTAGCATACACCAATCAGATCAGAGGACTCGAGAGTTACTATTGTTAGGAAATAATAGTGCATGTGATAAATCATTAGACCTGAATTCAAGGAAGAAAATGATCAATGCTGGCTTGGCCTTAGAGTGTAGGCATTTGAGCATAGACTTTGGAGTCAGACAGGCCTGAATTAAAGTGTAGACCTGGACACTTAGAGCTGTTTTACCTTGACCAAGTTATAGAACCTCTCTTGGCTTCAGTTTTCTCATCTTTAAAAGGGCAATCATGATGCTTAAGTAATTACAAGAATGTAAGGCAGTGACCTATTTTCATATATTACACTTTGGTGTAGTTTTTGATCCACAGCAAGTATTTGGGATCTATAAGCTTTTATAAGGGAACTAGGCTATAAAGATTTGAAAAGATTTCAAAAAGGAAGGAGCATTTGAACTTTCTGAGATGAGGGTAAGTTTGTATAGGAGTAGAAGGAGTGGTAAATAGGACAAAGAAAACAAGGGAGGGAGTTTTCAAGCACAAGAACAGCAAGGGCTGCATAAGTCCAGGGCAGGTTAATGTACAAGGAAAAGCAAGTAGGCTGGAACATCAAATAGAAGGAAAGGGAGAGGTTTCACAATGTGCAACCATGTTATAATTGATTTAGACGTTCTGAGAACAAGACGTTTATCGTGCCATGGAATATTTAGCCACTCTATTTCAGAGTGTGAACTCCTAAACTAGAGAGAAGGGACTAGATATCAGGCAATCAGTCCCTTTGAAAAAGGTAAGAGCCCTTTGAAAACTACTCATGTGGCATGAGACAAATGGATAAAAAAGAAATCAGAAGGGAGAGGAGAGAAAAGGCAGCCAAGGAAGAGATCTAATCCCCATGTCTTTCCACTTGCAGGAGCACTGGCAAGTCATCTGCAGCTGCCTATATTATGACACTGGTGATAGAAATTTTCCTCATGTCTTTCTTTGATTCTGGTACAGACTTTGCAGTACCTAAGTAATTTGATTTGAAATAATCTTTCTTCCTGTGTGATATGCTTTCAGCCACCTCATTAATTTTGATTTTATGGTCAATAAAGTTTCTGTTATTTCTGCAAATTTCATATCTGGTTAGTCTGCAGGAGTTCTTACCTTTTTATCTTGTATTTGCAAGTACTGATCTCTGTCTTAATCTTCACCTAGGTCTTCCCTTCACATTCCTTCAAGTCTTATTCCTCCTCCAAAGAGTCTTTTCTGCCCATGCCAATCAACATATTTCTCATTTGCTCATCTCTTGTGGATCTTATTAGCTAAGTCTCTCATTTGACCTTTATATTACTTGGATTATTCTTTGATTTTAAGTGAGTAAATAGTCCATGTGTGGTTCTATTCCATTAAACCATAACTGCTCCAGTAGTATTTATTCAACAAAAATCAACAGGATGCCTACCATGTGCAGGATGGGGAGTGTGTATGTAGGGGTAAATAGCTGTACCTCATCTATAGCCAGACCACCCTGGCATCTGATCCTATCTGATCTTGGAAGCTAAGCAGGTTTGGGCCTGGTTAGTCCTTGAATGGGAGACTGCCTGGGAATAGTGGGTACTGTAGGTTTGGGAGAAGGACCCCAGCAGCTCATTTCCTAAATAATCAGCCATAAAAAACCCTATAAATATCAGGGAAGCACTGGCATAGTGCTGGACATGGCACATTGTTGAGTAGTGTTTCATTCTGTTGTACTTAGGGTCTCTATGAGTCAGACCTGAATCAACAGCACCTAACATCAACAAGTTGTACTCTATATTCTCAAAGACTTAAATATAGTAAGAAAGACAACAGTAATAAGATATAATTTAATCTGATATTATCTGATGACAGTAATTCCTCCAGGTAGTCAGCCAGGTGACATGCTTGGGAAAGGTTGTGAGGAGAAAGCAGGGCATTCTAGATAGGGGCCTAGGGAACCCTTTCTGATGATATTGTGTTTGAGGAGATACTTGAGAGATGAGGAGACTAGGAAGTAACCTGAGAATGTATTATTTTAGGCAGGGAGAACAAATGTAAAGGCCCTGCAGCAGGGCCAGGTTGATCTCTCTGCAGAACAGAAAAAGGAAAAAAAAAACAGAAAGAAAAAGAAAAAGAATGACTGAGTCCAGTTAGCAGGGGTGGGTAGGGAGGCAGAGGCAGAGGAAAGCCAAGCCAGGCAAGTCACTGGCACAGAGTTTGGATTTTACTCTTAGTGAAATGGGAAGGGAGAAGAGGCTTTTAAGCAGAGGCTGTATATGTATACATTATGCATATATAATCAGAGTTGAGTTTTAGAGAGATCCCAGTGGCTGTTGGATAATGAGTTATCTGGAGCAGGGACAAGAGAAGAAGTGAAGAAATTAGCTGAGCAATTGCTGTCAGTCTGTCTAGGCTGCTAAAGCAGCACACCATGGACCAGGTGGCTGAAACAACAGAAATTTAATTCTCACTGTTCTAGAGGCTAGACATATGAGATCAGGGGCCAACATGATTAGGTTTTGGTGAAGACACTGATCTTGTTTTGGAAACAGCCACGTTTTGCTATACACTCAACATGGCACAGAGAGAGATCTTCTCTCTTATGTCTGCTTACTTGAAGCCTCTAATCCCACCATGAAGTCTCCACACTCATGACCTAATTACCTGCCAAAGGCTCCTCCTACAAATACCATCACCTTTGACATTAGAGTTTCAACATGTCAATTTAGGAGACACACAGATACTTATCCCATAGCACATGTTATGGGCGTAGACCAGCTGAGCAATGATGATGACCTGTGGTAGGATTACAGTAGTGGAGTTAAATGGATTAGGAACATAAACTGAAGGTAATGAGGGTTGCCATGACAACTCACTAATGAAGTAAATGATGAGAGCAAGACAAAGAAACAAATTAAGGATGAATCTTCAAATTTTTGTTCAAAGCATCTGAATGGATGGTAGTGCAATGACTGGAGTAAAGAAATGGATTCCTTAATTAGCTCTAATATTTTTTAAATGTGATTCTCAGTGAAACTTATGATAATTCTCTTTATAAGATCTGCAACTTTCACAAACTATGCTGATGATTACAAATTATTTCTACAGTTAAAATTACATGTTTTTTAAAAAATTAGTATTGTTATTCCTATTGGTATCAGGGGTTGGCACACATTTGGGAAAAAAGAACCAGATAGTAAATATTTCAAGTTTGTAGGCTCTACTGCCACTGTGTCCAGCCATCTCCCATGTGCAAATGAATGAGTGAAGCTATGTTTCAAGAAAGCTTTATTTACACAAACAGGCACAGGCCGTAGTTTTTCAACCTTTGATATATATGGTAATATAATGATTGCCTTATCCAAACTCATAAATTCTCCTAATTTTTATAATCTGTCAGAAATATATTTAACTGGGAGATGGAGGCTTCACAAGAGGTTGGAAAATCAGGCTCTGGTCTTTTAAGAGCCATTTTGTATTCTTCATTAGGAATTCCTGAAAGTATCTGACTCTGGTCAGACCCTCATCTCCAAGTGCACAAGACACAGAATTTGGAAGTCTGATATGAACCCTTTGATTAAAATATTTCTGTTGTCAAGCCTCAATAGAAAATTATGGTTAAAAGGCCTTGTAAAATTGAGTGACAGAGGTGGGATATTTATTGTTATTTCTAATGCACTTCAATTATTCCAAGTGGCATTTCATTCTTCTAATTTTTTTTCTAAATTACCCTCATTGAAAGGTGTCATCTGAATTTGACAATTACTTTCCCTTTGCAGGGGTCAAAGCTAGTTACTATGTGCATCTCATAGAAAATACAGCTTCTGTGTTCTAAAGGTTATTAATATTTATTCCAAAATGTGATGTATTGAAGTAGCCACCTTTATCTTGCCTTTCAAGTCCTGATAGCAAAAAGGACAGAAAGATCAATAGCCACATGATGGGTAACTAATTGCTTTTGCTTCAACCTGCAACCTGCCATCCCTCCTGGAGCTCATTCCAAAATCCATTTGACAATCTTAGATAGTGTTTTCAACCTTGGGTCTCCACAGCCCAGAGTCCAAATTGAGTAGTAAGAATATGTTAAAAATGTTTGTGTCAATAATAGGTTCATACATACATACTATTCAATATTGTTGTTGTTGTTAGGTGCCGTCGAATCGATATCCGACTCATAGCGACCCTTTGTACAACAGGGGAACATTATTGTCAGTGGTTCTCTGCTGTTCATAGGGTTTTCAATGGCAGATTGATTTTTGGGAGGGGGTTGCCAGGTCCTTCTCCCAAGCCTACAGCTTCTGGTGTTCCCAGGCGGTCTCCCATCCAGGTACTAACCAGGCCTGACCCTGCTTAGCTTCTGAGATCTGATGGGATCAGATGCCACAGGGCTACAGCTGCAGGCCATTCAATATTATCCATATAAGAAATTTATTAGAGGTAATTACTAAGATGACCATTAAGAACTGGAACATTCTTTTCTTTGCTAAGAGTGATAGTCTACTAAATGTTATTTTATTAGTTTTTAAATGTCTTTAATGATTGAATTCACTACTGGAAAAATCAAAGTTTCACATTGAAAATGCATTTATTTATTAAATGCTTGTTTACTACTAGTAGTAGTAGCCAACACATTTTCATCCGTTATGACAACCATGTTCTGGTCCAAAGGCTTCATAAAATTTGCTTATTAGCTCTTTATAACTCCACAAGGTAGATCCTCCATTTTTTCTCCATTGAGACCCAGAGAATTCTCTTCACTTTCATGGTCAAGAATTCATTATTTTCTGTGTGCCAACTTCTTGACCTTGAACAAACTCATTCATGTCTTTGTGCCTTAGTTTTTCCATCCATGAATTGAGGATAAAAATAATACCTATTTCATTGCATTATTAATAAAGAAGATTAAGGTTTCAAAGCACTTAGAAGAATGCTGGCATATATTACAAAGTTAAATAATAAAATAATACTAACTCCCCCAAAGTCACAAAGCTAGCAACAGCAGAGCCATTTTGTATAATATGCTATGTATGGGGAATGCAAAGATGACCGAACATGATGGGAAGATCCTGCATATCTACTGACAAGGACATTTTCAGAACATTTGACCTGGTTTTTTACTTTACCAAATAGCAAGTAAATCTCCCTTCATGTAAAGTGAGAGAGAAATTACTCCATTGAACATCAATTTATCTCTACCTGTGAGTAACAACTCATTGTTGACCCAAGCAGCTCAGAATTAAACTAGATACATGACTCATTCTTGGTTATATTGTTTTCAAGTTTTGCATTGAATCACAACTGCTTTCACTTTCCTCTAAAAAATTTGCTGGGGAAGAAATCATAGGAAATTGTTCTTACTAAAGTTAGATATTGTAAATCTTTCCTATTAAAAGATGGAGTTTTTCTGTTACTAACTTTTAAAATAATAATTTCTTGCCAAAATGAAAGTTATTCATAATTCAGAGATTGTAAAAGTCATTTATATTCCCATAGTTGTACCTATATCTCTTCATAACCTACATCCTCACACATGATGTTTCTTTTGCATTTTGACAAGCAATTCATTTTAAAGATGACTAAATGAGTTTTGCAACAATGTACACTCATTCTTTTCCACTCATCTAGCCCAATGACCAGCTTCAATTTTGGTCAGAAGTAGACTTCTTGCCTTTTTTTCTCAAGTACAAGTATTTAAATATTTCATCATCTTAATTTAAACATTTAATTCATTCAGTTCTAAATTTTAACTCAAAGTGGTTGCTTAACTCGATGAGAAATTTTAGAAGGAAATAAAAAGAAAAAAATACAAAAATGCTCATCTCTCTCTCTCCTTCCTTTTCCTCCTAGTATATTGTTTATATTGAATGGTATTACTTAGAATCCCAACCAATCCAACGTATTCAGTGAGAAATGAGTTTGCATCTGTGTCAAGAAGGGGACTTCTTTAGCTTCTTAGCCTCCTATGCCTCAGACACAATTCTATGCCACTTTGTTTCTTTGTCAAGGTATTAATACAGAAAAACAACCAAAGTCTCTTAAAGATTTCTCTGTTACCTCCCAAAAATCTCATCCTCAGGCGTAAACAAATTAATGGAGGTGATGCTGGGAGTCAGGTCTAAGAGATTCAATTAAGTCAGGAGATACTCTACATAGAATGAAATGTTTCTCTGTGTCTTTCTATTGAGGACTCAGTGTTTGACATAGCCATTGCCTCAGAATCATTTCCTTGTTGCAAGTCCTTTAAAAGCTTTCTTGATAAAGCTGATTTGCTTTCTCAGAGTCTTGTACTTTTAATGGGCTTCACACAGTTACAAATACTCAGACAGGACTTCCCTTTCAATTCCCAGAAACGTTAGATAGAGACAATTAAATTCCTTTTGTGTGTCTTTTGGAAGTAATCTTGGATGGAAGCAGTGAGGAAATAATTGCTGTAGATCAGTCGGTATCTAAGCAGAAACTCCAGGCCGACAGCATTAACATAACCTGCAAAGTTACTAGAAATGCAATCTTTCCAGGGTGACCCCAGCCCCACGGAATCTGAGACTAATGGAGGTGGCAACCCAACAGTCTAATACACTCAGGTTCAAGAACTCCGGATACAGAGAAAGCACTTAACAGAGAAGTGCATGTCTTTCTCTGAAGTCTGAAAATGCTATAATCTGTGGTTCTGATTTTTGCTTCTTCAGCATGTTTCTGTGGTAAAGAATTACTTTAATATGTACAAATCCTTCCAAGCCAATCCTCTTCTTAGCATTGACCCTTCCTGGCACTGCCGTGTGTAATTTTCTGATGTGTTATAACCATTAGCCACCTACCTACTAAATTATGCCAGTGATCGTCTCTCTCATTGCCATCAAAATGTATTTCCTTTTAAATAATTTCTTATAATATTGAGAAATCTCAGTGCTTTATCCTTTCTTTTATATGACTATAAGTCTTATTTCTGCCATTAGAGAGAGAGCTTGGTACATTCACTAACAAAACCTGGACTACTGTTGTAACTTGAAGTTGACTTATGATTGCCATCCCTACACGAGTTTGGTTCCTATGGTTCCTATCCATACTATGAAGGGTAAGTGCATTAAGCCCTCCAGGCTTTAGTTTTGTCATCTTTAAAGTGGAGGAGGGACAGGTTTAGTTAAACATTTATGTGACTTATAACATGTCAGCCATCAGTATTGAGCTATTTTATATCAAATAACTAACTAGTTGTCACCACAGCCCTGTAAGGTAGACATAATTATTATTTATGTTTTGGAGGTGAATAAAGTGAGGCAGAGAAAATAACTTTCCCCAAACCACAGAGCTGGTATGTTGTTGTTGTTAGGTGCTGGTGAGTCGGTATCTGACTCATAGCAACCCTATATATGACAGGCGAAATGGTATTGTTACTGCTTCTCTGCTATTCTTACAGTTTTCAATGACAGATTGTTTTTTGTTTTTTGTTTTCTTTTTCATTTTGTTTTGTTTTGTTTTGTTTTGAAAGGAGTGGGTTGCCATTTCCTTCTCCCAAGCCTACAGAACATAGTGTTCCCAGGTGGTCTCCCATCTAAGTACTAAGTACCTGGTCTGACCCTGCTAAGCTTCCAAGATCTGACAGATCAGACACCACAGTGGTATGGCTGTGGGCAGAGCTGATATGTAGTGAATGTGAAATCCTAGGCAATCTGGAACACAATGTACTACTGCTATCTAATCTGATGCCATAGGGCATCATAGGGTCCTTTTGAGTATCTAATAAAGTAAACCATGTTCTTAGCATGAAAATCTTTGATGTAGGGTAGGCATTTTTAATTACGATTAAGGAATGTGCAGTTGAGTGTGGTGGCACATGCCTATAATCCCAGCAATCAGGAGGCTGAGGCATGAGGGTCATGAGTTTAAGGCTAGTCTGGGATACATAGGGAGATCCTATCTCAGAAATGCCCCTCATGCCCAAAAAAGAACCGTGCAGCCCTATGAGATGAGAAAGATGTGGGAACTAAGTAAGATCAATAAAAGATTATAGTTATGCATTACTATGCATATACTATTACTATGCATTGTTTTATTGCCACTGTAACAAATTATCATACACTTAGTGACAATTCACAGTTATTGTCTTACCCTTCTGGAGGACAGAAGTCTGAAATGGGTTTCAGTGGATTAAATCCAAAGCTTTATCATGGCTGTGTTCCTTCTGGAAGCTCTAGGGGAAAATCTGCCTCCTTTTTCTTTTCTAGTTTCCCAATGTTGCCTGGTACTCTGTTGCTTGTGGCCCCTTCCATCTTCATAGCCAGCAATGCCATTTCTTTAATCTATTTCCATAACACACCTTCTCTAGTTCTGACTCTCCTGCCTCACTCTTCACTTTTGAGGATTGTTATGATTACATTGGATAATCCAGGATAATTTCCCCATCTCAGGATTTATAACTTAATCCCTTCTTTAGACACTTAGCCATGTAAGATAACGCATTCACAGGGTTAGAACATGGACATCCTGGGAGGCAGCAGTCTTATGTCTGGTGTAAGGTGTTTTATAGAGGTATTTTCACACATATGTGTTACAGAGAAGGTGAACAGGGGAAGTCAGCAAATCTTTTGGAAGAAGTAATTTTTAAACATGTTCACTCATGAATAATTCTTTCAGTGGTCAAGCAAGGAGGAAGGAAAAGTGAGTTTTTGAAACTTCCAATCATGAAATAGCTATTACCCACTCAGGTTGCAGGTACAGTTTTAATGATTAGAGAATTGGATTCTGTAGGTGGCAACAAGCTCAGCTGGTAGAGTGCTGCACTGCAGTCTCTGAGGTCCTGAGTTTAATTCCCAGCACTGCAAAAATGGGAGAAGGACCTGGCAATCCACTCCCAAGGCAATCCCGAAATAGTCAGCCATTGAAAACCCTATGAGGGTCGCTATGAGTTGGACACCGACTCGATGGCACCTAACAACAACAACAACAGGTGGCAACATGCGTGGTTGAAGCTAAAATGATAAGAGAAGCCAGATAGTTGATGTCTTTGAATTGATAAGCTAAGGCATTAGCTGACTTTGGGCTTTTTTCTTGTTTCTTTTTATTCCCCCATAAGGCCCAATAGCATACACATAGCAGATATTCAGTAAATATCATTGATTAACAAACCATGCAACTGAACAAATACAAAGATTTTCAGAAAGTGTACTATGAAAAATAAACTTGCCAACAATACCCTATATTCTAAGGGCAATATCTGACTTGAGTCTTTTATTGATTATACTTGTGCTCCACTGGGAAGCAGAAGGGCAATTATTTGCCCCCAGTGGGCCCTAGGTGTCCTTAGGTATATACTCCCATAAAGCCACCTTGAGTTAAAGGAGCAGTTGCTCTCTCTAGTGTCAAAATGTACTAATTAAGGCTGGGGTGTGATAACTCAGTTTGGGACTCCAACACTTAGGATGCCATATTATTAATGTGTTGACTTAGAGACATTCTTCCCTACATTTTCATTCACATTCACACAATAAAGGAAGTTAACCTTTAACCCAGAAGTAAACAGAACCTTATGGGCTGAGACATGGATACCCAACAATGCAGTAGGGTGACTTCTCAGGGCACACTGCATATTCAAATCCTACACTTTCACCTCTCTGTACAGATAATGCATGTCTGAGTGTATGCTGTGTGCTGTCGCCACAGAAGTAATAGACCACAATGTCAATTTTATACCTTCTTTCTATAAGTTGTTCCAAGTTCTACACTGGTCTCATCATAGTAGCTGGAAGCTCCAGGGGAGAGGTAAACAGACATTGCCAATCATGCCCCCAAAGGAAACAGAAAGGACATTTAAGGGAGAGCTGTGGCTTCTTCAATAATTCCCTCTTCTCTATCAGTTCATCTCAGAATCACTGGTCTCAAGGATCACTCAGCACCTTGACATTCTCATATCTTGTCTTGTCTCTAATTTAATTCCTCACTGGAGTTGAAGGGAATGCTGGAATCTCTAGAGTTGGACCACCTTAGTCTCACATGTTTGCCTAAGTCTCTATAAGTAAATCAGACAGAGGGTTCCATTTTTCAAAGAAAAGAGTCAGTCTTCATTCATCAGTGTATTAATTGAGAAAATATCTGAGTTCCTACTTTGTATGTGGCATTTTGCAAAGTGCCCTGAGTGTTACAGTGCAAAAGAGAAAAGAGCTGTTCCTGTGTTTGCTGACTGTGTTCATTAATAGGAAGGTAGACTTTGTCAAAATAAGTAAATCAATTAAGTAGTGACCCTCATTGAGTGCTAACTCCAGGGCAGACAATACTTAAAATGCTTTAATCTCAGCAAATCCCCACAACAACCCAGTAAAGAATAAATGTTCACTGTCCTACTTCAATTCTCTTATCCAAGGTCATATAGTTTCTAAGAGATGGAGCCAGGATTCTTCTTCCAGGGCTCATGTTCTTGTGATCAATGCTCAGAAGAGAAGGACAGAGTGCCTAGGGAGTCTGCCATCAATTAGATGTGACATTTCCTCAGAAAACCAGAAAACCATAGCCCCAAATCATGGGATCTGGTTCCATAGCCAGGCTGCGTATTGAATCTCATCACCATGGTAATGAGATGCAGTCCTTGCTAACCTTTGCCTGGACCTCCTCAGATCTCCCATCCCTGGGGGAGCTCCTTGAAGCTTATTTATGAAAATCAGCAGTAAGCACCAGTGGCCTTTGAAACCTCTCAGAGAGTGCTTAATGCAGTAATTGTTTACTCTGATTTGTAATGAGAGAGAGAGAGAGACAGAGAGAGTAACCCAATGATGTTAGGGGCTGATTAATTTTCCTGAATATATTCCAAAGCAGAAGGCATCTTGAAAAGTGAGACTCATTTTCTCCCTCTGAGAATTACCCTGTCATGATTTTTGCAGCCGAACTCTACAGGCTCACCTCAAAGCACAGCTTACCTTAAATTTGCATAGTACAGAATTGCTGAGATAAGTTATTATCACATGCAGGATCAGTTATTACTTTCTTATCTCCAAATTGGCAAAAAAAAAATGTTGCCACAGAACCAAGAATAATAAGAAAGAAGTCTTTGGGAGTTAGTTCATTCAAAGTATCTGTAGTTGTGTATCTTCCCTTTATAACAGGCACAGAGAAAGTCGCTAACATTTACCTGGCTCAGAATGGCCATTTTGAAATAGCTGAGAAGAAAAATAAATAGTGAACAGATGCAGTGGGCCATAAAATAAATAAAACAATGAGGCTTCTATGAAATAGAACGTTTCTATGTTTGAGTAAAGTGGGTATCCTCACGCTGAGAAGTGTGAGGATCCTCATGTTTGGAAAAGGCTTCTTTATGCCAGTTGAGCTTTTGTGATAGGACGGGAAGTGTGTGGCTCAGGACCAAGGGCCTTGTAAATTGGCCCTTACCAGCTGCTTTGTCTTGTCTTCTAAATTGCTTGAAAACCTATTAAGATATATGATCCACATAAAGTAGGACCAGAGGGTTTCTGTGTCATGGGCCATGGGGATTGGATTTTACTTTATCACCCATTAACGCAGAAGGGATTTCATCAGTCAGCTTACCCTTCTCTCACCCCTGAGGGTTATAAAAATCCCAAAGATTAGCCTCTCTAGGATATAAGCAAAGATGTGAATACCCAGATAGCTGTTTGTCAGGCAGATACGCTGGGATTTGCAGGGATTTATGGAGATGACAGAGGTGTGGTTCGTGGGGTGGGGTAGCATTTGTGGAGAGAATTGTCTGGCTAAATATTACACATTTGGACTCCTTATGAGCAGATAAGACCTCAGTTCACTTTAAAAAAGGCTTTACTTACCGGCGGAATGCCCCCACTTCTCGAGAGCATCCTTTCCAAAACTGCTCTGTTCCCATTCCCAGCTTTTGGGTTGTGTTGCTATCACAGCATTGTAACCAAGTGTCCAAATTGCACGTGCAGAATGAATCCCAGTGTTGTCAAGCCAGACGCAATGACAGGAGGCTGACCCTTGCTGTGTCTACTCAGGCAGGATAAAGCAGACGTTCAAACCATTAGCCAATGTATTTAATTGCCTGGGCCAAAGGTCCCAATTGGTGAACTACTGCCTTGATTGGAACTAAAATCATATTTTGTTTGGCTTGTACTGCCTTTTAAGATTTTTGGATGATTTGCCAATATATATGTGTAAATTGACAGAGCCTACCCAAAATAGCTGGTTTCCTGGGTGCCCTAGATAACAGACTTCATTCTTCCCTGTGATTACATACACTGTTGCCTCGTTCCTTTATGCCGCTTCCTGGCTCCAGCGAGCATTTTCTTTCTGATTCTAGTGAGTGCCAAGCACATTGATCTAGCATCTCCTCAGTGGTCAGGTCTGCAATATGGTAATGTGTTTCTCAGTCTCCTATTTTGCTCTTCTCATAAACCTCACAGAGATTATTCAACCTCTTTCTAATCCCTGGACTTTGCTGTGTCTCCTTGTATCCATTTGTAGCACATTCCTGGCCTCATTTCCTTCCCCAAGGAAGCCACAGGGATTTAAGAGAAAGGGTTTGTAGGATGCTCTAAGCTCCTGGGGACAAAAGCATTACTAGGGCCAAACACATGGCATCATTTTTGTTTGTGTGTGCAGTTTCAATCTCATTTCTTAGAGTCCGTGCATGGCTTCATCTTGCTGTAGCTATATCGTGTACTGTGAGATCATATGGACGCAAAGCACACTCTCTCCTGCCTCCTTTATCCCTATCCTACAAGATTGGCAGCCCTGTCTCTGTAGCCTGCATTTATTAGTTGAGAGATGATTGCCCTCCGTTTATCTGTGACTGGGTTTTGCTTAAGGAGGGTGGCTTCCTGCCAAAATCAGATGCATGCCTAATGAACTTGAATGTACAGAAGCCTGGCCCTCATGGAAGCCTTGCATATCAGCATTCAGCTACTGGGAAAAAGGAGACGATTTCAGAAGGTTAATACCAAATGAGTCACTTCCTTGAC
Source organism: Pedetes capensis (assembly GCA_007922755.1). Lineage (NCBI taxonomy): Eukaryota > Metazoa > Chordata > Mammalia > Rodentia > Pedetidae > Pedetes > Pedetes capensis. The sequence goes on along the minus strand of VMDO01015233.1, from coordinate 15,887 downwards.
TTGAGTTTTCTATGCATGTAACTCCCTTTATAGGATTGTAAATTTTCATTTTATTGCCTGAAAGCAGTGCTGTAGGAATTGAAGTAGGTGCCTGGTAGTATCAGTTTTTCTAGCAGAATTACAGTTTGTGTGTGTGCATGTGTGTGCAATTTCTTGAGAAAAAGGCATATATGAGGGTGGGCAGAAGTGTGGAGTCAGTGGGTCATGTTTTATTTACCTATAGTTTGGAAGCAATTCTCCTCTGGTGAGGGGGAAATGGCTATATGAGTTTCCAATCTGGGAGTGAGTGCTGGGCTCAGAATACCCAATTGTGTCTGTCTCGAAGCAGGAAATTAGAAAACTTGGAGAAATGATGACTGCAGAGATTTCCAAGCTCACCTTGGTTTCTGAGTCCATAGAAGATTAGATGGTACGAGCAGGGTGAGTCCTGAGGATTGAGTGATTTCAGGCTGTGTAATGCCATGGTTCAGGCTTTTCAGAAACACGACTGATGGTGTGCAAAAAAATACTGGCTGCTAAACCCAAGTGTCTGAAAGATGACAGATCGAAACCTGTCCAGTTACGACCCTGAGACAAGAAAGCCAGAGCAGCTACCTGCCCTGCTGTTAACTCTTTGATTTACATGTAGCAGGCTTCCTCTCTTCTCACTGGCAATAGAGTCCTGGTAAGGTGTTCCCTGACCTCCCCAGCATACCTGATAAGTCCCCGTTCCCCAGTGCATTAGCCACACACCAAGAGGAAAATTAGTGCTCTGAAGCAGGGATTTACCAAATGTGTTCCCGGGGGAGTAGGAAGAGTTAATGCTGTTTTCCAACCTGCCTAATTTACTCCAAGAGGGTATTATGTTCTCTGAGAGAATTAGAATCTATGATTGCCTAGGGAGAGAGGGGTGGGGGACAAAATTAGGGAAAATACATCAATGACACCAGCCTCTTCCCAAAGTATCACATTAAAATACATATCACTCTTATTAGCCTACAAGTGACATTCCAACAGTCTTTCAAAATAGATCAGTTTTTTTTTCTGTCTTTTCTATCTTCAACTGCCTATGGGGTATAATAGGACAAGTGTGAAGAACCAGCAAAACAGGGTTTTAGTATTAGTTATGCTCCTATCTTTGTGTCCCTGAACTAAGTCACTTCCTAGCCCTTTTGACTGTAAAACAAGTGCATTAAATTAGATGATTTGTAAGGGTCCTCTGCTTTATGACTTAGTGTTTTTATTGTTGTTGTTAGGTGCTCTCTAGTTGGGTCTGACTCATAGCGACCCTCATAGGGTTTTCAATGCAATCTGTTCCCGAAACAATCCCAAAATTAGTGTTTTAAATGTCTGCACATATCCATGCTCCGAGCACCTCTTTGAACTATAGTCTGCTTTAAATGCACATAGCATCTTTTCTCCTCATTACTAAGGACATTATCTAAAATGAATTTACATGTTGCCCCTTAAGAGAATACTGAACAACAAGTGAAGCTGGTGAGACTGTCAGGCCACTTTATCAGCAACAAACATAGTATAATTATCCCAACCTTTAACCGCAGCCACTGTGAATTCTGTGAAGGGCTGGGCACTACAGAAAAATAATACCCATCACCTTCTGACTCTTTGCACCTCCTACTATGTCCTGGTTAGTGACCCCAGTGCCTGTCAAAAGTCCTTTGTGCTTAAATACATCCCCACAAGCAGGTAGGATCTTTCAAAAGAAGTCTCAGTTGGTAGAGTGCTGCTCTGTACTCTCTGAGGACTGGGGTTCAATACCCAGCACTGCAAAAATGGGAAAGGGGCACTCTACTCCCAAAACAATCCTGAAACAATCAGCCATTGAAAATTGTGAGGGTCACTTTGAGTCAGACACAACTCAAAGGCACCTAACAACAACATAATTGCAATACCCAAAGCTTTCTCTCAAAAGCATGCAATTCCACGAGCAGTTCCGATGCTGTGGGTGAGATAAACAAGGGACCCCAAAGAAGGGCTTCTTCTTAAGGAGAAGTGAATTTATTTTGTCCTTCCAACAGTAGGAAATACTTTTTGAAAATTTCATTTAGATTCTGGAGTTTCCTATAGCTAATCATTTACTTTAATGTGATACTTTACTATAATAGACACAAGCCATGTATGGGCATTAAATGTAAATCAATTAAATTTATATGAAATTACAAGTCTATTTCCTTCATTTCCTTAGCTACCTTTCAAGCACTTAATAGCCACATGTGGCTCAAGGCTACCACATTGTAAAGCCCATATATGTAATATTCCTGCTATTGTAGAAATGTCTGCTGGACAGATCTGAAAGAAAGTAGGTAAATGCTTAAACTTCAGGAGGTGTTTTGTGTGTGTGTATGTGTGTAAGTGTGTGCCTATGTGTGTGTTTCCTATTCTATCCTTTGGCACTTAGAGTTTAGCTTAGTTGGTAGAGTGCTGCTCTGCGCTCTCTGAGGCCCTCTGACTTCAATCCCCAGCACTGCATAAGTGGACTACATCATGATCATCAGTTGTGTTTCAGATTGTGTTTATGTAATTTTGGAAGAAATTCTCTGTTATAACAAGAACTTAAATTTTAGTGCATGATCAAAGCCAAGTTAAGATAGAGAGTGTGGGACAAGAAAGTGAGAACAGAAACAAAATAAGTAAAATAAAATAAAGCCAAACATGATTAAATAGCTTGAATATTTGTGTATTGTTGTTAGGTGCCATTGAGTTGCCATCTGACTCATAGTGACCCTATAAGTACAACAGGCAAAATACTATTGTCAGTGCTTCTCTGCTATTCATAGGGTTTTCAAAGGCTAATTGTTTTGGGAGTGGGTTGCCAAGTCCTTCTCCCAAGCCTATAGCACCTGCTGTTCCCAGGCAGTCTCCCATCCAAGTACTGACCAGGCCCAACCCTGCTTAGCTTCCGAGATCTGACAGGATTGGATGCCACAGTGGTATGGCTACAGGCATTTGTGTATTAGTTTCATTTATAATCACTTTGTTTTGATCTGGTGTAGACTTTAGTTTTGTTTTCAATGCAGCCAGCATCCTCCCAGGCCTTGCAGGTAAAAATAAGTGTTAGGTACTTGATATGCAGTGTGTTTCTTCCCTGTGAAGCAATTCAGCTGAGAAGCAAAGAATTGCACTTGAGACTTTATACATTTTATCCCTTGGCAACCAACTGTAGTGATATTACAAACACCAAGACTGTTAGACTAATGGAAGTAAATAGTATAAAAGCTGTGAAGATGCTGTAAATATTCACTCATTCATACAAGAATAACTTTCCAAGTACCCACTATGTGCTAGGCACTGTGCTATATGGAAGCCCTAAAAAATTATTGAAATATAATCTCTTTGTCCGAGGAGCAAATGATATGGACTGTTCTACCAGGAACTATAAAGTATTTTCATCAGTATGGTTGGTGAATGCCTGCCAACCTCTTTGGGAAAAATCGACAGAATTTCATCATTTGCAACTACCATTATATAAATAAATGCTCCTACCAAGACTACCAACATGGTACCACTGAATGTGGAATTGCAAGGGATTGGTTATTGTAAGCAGTATGGGTCAGCAATAGGGTATGATATATTGCACTATGCTCTCATATCATGTATCCTATCCTATCACATAAACACATGTACACACATAAATATATAATATATAAAAGAAAATAAAGGCAATGCCATTTAACATCATACAATGTAATGCCATAATAAAATGATACAACATGTTAATTAAGAGCTGAGATTTGGGACTAGAGCAATGTAACCATAAATGTCCACTTGCTTACTTAACGTTGTTGTTAGGCACCGTCGAGTCAGTACCTGACTCACAGCAACCCTATGTACAACAGGCAAAACACTATTGCTAGTGTTTCTCTGCTATTCATAGGATTTTCAACGGCAGATTTTTTGGGGGAGTGGGTTGCCAGGTTCCTCTTCCAAGCCTATAGCACCTGGTGTTCCCAGGCGGTCTCCTATCCAAGTACTAACCAGGCCTGACCTTGCTTAGCTTCTGAGATCTGACAGGCTCAGATGTTACAGTGGTATGGCTACAGGCTGACTACTTACTAACTATGTAATTTTAGTCACTGATTTCATCTCCTTATTTATACCTCAGTTTTTTCACTGACTTAGTAGGAGAATGCTCATACGTATTGCTTAGGGGGCTTGTAGCATGAATTTGGAGACCCTTAGTTCAGTCCTGGATGCATAGCAGGTGCTCAATTAAGTATTTACTGAATGCGTGAGTGAGTGAATGGCATTTAGCAGCATCACTAAGGTGTGAGGTCAATGTCCATCAGGACCTAGAGGAGGAGGAAATAAAGTCCACTGTATGTCAACAAAGCCTGCTGATGATGAAAAGACACTTGAAATGGGCCTGGAGGCTGCATAGGATGTTACCAAGTACCCAAAAGATACTCATTCCAGACAGATGCAGTGGTTTATTGTGGCGGTGGTGGTGATGGTTCTTGTAGAGGTATTTTGTGCTTACGGCTGATATGCCTACTTCTTTCCCTAAAAACAACTAGGAGCTGTGTCCTACCTGCTTCTCCTATCAGTCCATGAGCACCACCTCTGCCATGACCTGACCCACCAGTGACCGTCTCGGTGACAGCAGCACACTGCCAGTCCTTCAGAGCCAGGCCTGGGTGAGTGCTTCTCTGAAGATCACACAGACATTTCTTTGCCAATGGCCTTTGTGTACTGAAGCCGCAAAAACTGGAGCGGGAGATGTATTAACGATGGGACCTAATCTCTATTACATTTTACTGAAATTCCATTTCAGCAACAGAAATGCTGCGTGCCTGCTGGTGAAATGTAATTTCTTGAAGTATCACATATTAAAGGACATCATATTTCATCTCTCCGTGCCTGAGGTTTATCCAAACAAAGGAAATGGGTTGTTACCAAGGAAAGCATAACTCAAAATTCCAATTATGACTGTTAAACCACATGTGAAATTACTTTTAATAATTAAAAATGGCTCTTGCCACTCTGCAATCCTGGCTTAATATTAGATCTGGTGCCATTTTAAGGAAACCTAATAATCCCTAGTAAATCCCAATGACCTTAATAATTGCCTTCACATCCACCCTTCCATGACCTTTATCGCTTAGATGGTTAAAATCTAAAATAAATGATACTAATATATCTGAAGTACAAGGGCATTGTATTCATTTATTTTATGCATTTGTTGTTTCCATGATACCTTTTCTTTGAAGATGTGAACATGCTTTGTAAAGAATTCTTCATATATATATATGTATGTGTATATATATATATATATATATATATATATATATAATTCACATTTTAAAGTAAAGAAAGGGAAATGTCAATAACAAAATTGTCCTTCAGGGGAAGAGGTAAAGTCATAGAAAGAAAAGAAACTGAAAGTAATGAACGTATATAAGAGGGTTAGTAATTATAAACTCCACTGGCAAAATACAAATGTAGCATCCAACCATAAAAAAGCATAAGAGAACAGCGAAATCTATTTTCAGAAGCAAGGAATTAATGTAAATATTTGAATCACAAATAGTAATGCATTTTACAAAAGATTATAAGATTTAAATAGCCTTACTATCCAGGGCAGAGTACCTCTTGTCTACTTACCATCGGAGTCAGATTTTATATTTACATCTTACATCTTGCAATACATTTGAATCTAAATCCATGACTGGTTCCCTAGAAATTGTTCATGCAGTGTTGGCATCAGATATTTAAATGTTTCTTACATTTTGAAAAAATGTTATGTGTCTTTCCTATCATCTAAATTTCTGTGTAATGATGCTCCATTGTTCTTTGGAAAACCTTCTCTGCCCTTATATGCATTTAGTCAGTCATTCATATATTCATTCAGCAAATGTTTCCCAAGCATATATTATATATTAGGATCATATTTGTTGCTTAAAATATCAGTATGGTCATCAGTATACAGATTACATGTATATCATCTTGTCTTATAAAGAGAGTGTAAGGTGAGAGGAGGCGGAAGAAATATATCATGGTGACTAGTAATCTAAATAATGATAGGCATGCATAGTGATTTAATAGGAATATTATCATCAGGCAGACTACCTTTAAAATTGCCTGCTTGAGGGAACCACTGAGGGAGAAAGATAATTTCCTTCAGACTCCTTTTGCTTTTTTTTTTTTTTTTTTTTTTTAACAAAGGTAACATTAAAAGGCAACACGGGGAGTTAGAACTTTACCCTCCAGTCCTAGTCAAAATTGTTTGGTGCTCACTAAGGAGCCTCTGTTCATGGTACCAAAGGAAAGCTATGGATTCTTACTTTCAGTGTTCATACACAGACTCTCATGTAACCACCTAAACATGCACACATTCAAAGCAACTACATATCTGTTAAACTTGGTGAATACTTCCTCACCTACCCTGAAACAAATGATGTTCAATTGTTTCTTTCCTATCATGCTTAGAATTAAGTTGTCCTTCCTTACACTGACTTTATTGAGGCCGTAAACAAGGTAGCGTGGCCCTACCTGTGTGACTTCGTTTTGTTCCATGCTTCCCATATGCACAATCCTCCAACTACACTGGGTTCCTTTCTGTGCATCAAACCAGCCACACCTCTGTCAATTAAAAGCCCTAGCACAGAATTTCTGTGTGCCTGTGTTACTTTCTTCAGAGAACTTCAAATACTTCAATCCAGTCTGGGGTGGTGATATACACATGTAATCCTAATATTTGGGTGGCTGAGGCAGGAAGATCACAAGTTTGAAACCAGCCTGTGGCTACATAGTGAGAACCTATCTCAAAACAAGCAAACAAATTAATTAATTAAATTAAAATCTTTTACTCATCCTAGTCTTTTAGATCTCAGTTTTGAAAGCCATTTTAGAGGGAACTTGCTCTTACAGATCACCATAAATATGCCCATCTTTCCACCCAGTTAGTCTATATCCTGCATGCTCTTTGTAGCAATGAATATTTGCATGTGACAATTTATTATTTGTATCCATCTGTCATCTATCTTTTCCACCAGAATATTAGCTCCACCAAAGAAGCATCTTTTGTTACTGTTCATCCTAAAAGTCTATGCACTGTAAATAACAACAATGAGCTCTTTGTCATTATGGTAGCTCAATGCTCTTCTTCTGCTATTTGTACCCTTTTTTAGCCTTCTGGGAATGGAAATCACAACACAAAACACACCAGGCTAGGTTATAAGAGAAATTATGGCTACAGCCTACCTCACTGTAGTTGGTTCATTCTGGGTGAAGCCAGCAACCTTGCCATGAGGACATTCTAGAAGCCCATGGAAAGGCCCCCATGGAAAGGAACTGAAGATCCTTGCCAACAACAAATGCTATGTAAGTGAACCATCTTGGAAATTAATCTTCTAGACACTGTCAAGGCTTTAGGGTCTATAGCCTTAATTGGTAATTTGATTGCAGTGTTACAAGAGACCTTGAGCTAGAACCACACAACCAGGCTGCTCCTGAATTCTTGACATCCATAATCTGTGTGAGATAAGGAATGTTTGTTTATTCTAAGCTGCTAACTTTTGAGGGCTGTTTGTTATGAAACAACAGATAATAGCGTGAAACAATTAGCTACTGAAAATCCTGTGAGGGTCACTGTGAATCGCTGACTCAACAGCACCTAATAACAACAACATGCTGTACCAATTGCTAGGTCTTGTTCTTGAGCCAGGACTTCTTACACAGTAGGCCATCAACATTTGTTGGCTATATTAATGAATGGAAGAGTGATTGAAGAAAATTCATTTCATTTAACTGTATTTAAGTGAAAACTGGTAGTAGCTTCGCTGCAAGATACAAGGTGTAGCCAAATTTTTAAAAAAGTTTTGTTTTGCAAAAGACGGGTATAATAAAATTGATATCACATACTTGAATACTCGATTCAGGCTATGGCTGCTTTCTCACTTAACTCCTGGATTTCTTTGTCTTAGTAGAGTAAATGACCAGAGAGCTTTCCTTTTTTCTCATTATCTCTTCACTTAAAAGTCTTTAACTGCTATTTGTAGGTGTTTTGGCCTTCCAATCTTTCTCTTCATTGTTTCTCCAGCTTTTGTCACTATAACAGATGTACTTTTTGTACTCTTTCAAATCCTGCCATTTTACTTAGGAAGAAAAAAGGTTTAAATCAAATTGTGGTTCATTTGTGGGACTCTGCAGACATTTACAACTGACAACTGAATGCATCAGTTGCTTTAAATAGGCTGACTATAGTCATTCATAACAAAACAAAGAGGAGCTGACTGACAGCTGACTGATGAGCATTGCTGCGTTGCTGAGGAAGGTTGGAGTACTTTAGTTCTGGGACTTCTGGTCTCACAGAAATCTCTAAAATATTTGTATTACTGACTCTGATTCAAATGTAAAGCACAGAATAACATTTTTGGCCCAAATAGTTGAACATGACTTCTTTTCAATATGGTTTTTCTCTTTAAACATCCTGATTACCTTTTCAAACATTTACTTCTCTTTCTACCATGGGATCATTTTTTATAAACAATTATGTGTTGGCCTCTTATTATCAGTGTGCACTTCATGAAAAGCAAACCTTGTTGAAATTTGTTTCATGTTGAAAGAATTGACTCTATACACATAGCAGGTCCTTAGCTGCTAATTTGAAATGGAGAGACGTGTTGAAAAGTGTGATTATTTTATTTTAATGATATCTCATACTGAAGAGGCTGGTTTTTATACAGATAAATAGGGTATCATTAAGATCAATACCACTGTGGTATCTTGCAGTGTTAAATTCTGTGAGTGGAGAATGTTTTAGCTTTAGTAGATTTTGACCACAAATTCACACTTCAAAAGAAAATATTTTCTGGAAATACATTTGAAAAAGGAGCAGGTTTATAGGGAGTTACAACCATCTCTTTTTACTTTTTTATGGAGAAAAACAAAATTGGCAGCAATAGATTTGTTCATCTTCTGCACTTGTATTATTAATGATAGTTATATGACAACAAATGCCCATTAGTAGTGACAATAGGAATATCAAATTATACAGCATTATTGATACCATCCTACATATAGAAAAATATGACAAGAAAAAGAGACATTAGAGTTATTAATCATTGATGAGGTGTAGCAATGTGAGATTAGCATTTTGCAATGTGCAGTGATATTAAAATCTAATCTAGCACAGAGTTTCTTAACAGCCACTCTGTTGACACTTTGGGTTGGATAATTCTTCCTTGTGAGAAACCATCCTAGACAATGTTGGATATGTGGCTGCATCCTTGGCCTCTACCCACTAGATACTAGTAGCATCACCTCAATCTTGTCTGTCTAAAGTTTCTCCAGACATTGCCAAGTGTTTTTTGTGGAGCTACTGCATTAGAGTATCATTTGAGTAAAATAGGACATGGAGAAGAATAAGATCTATATGGTCTCTATAAAATATAGCCATGAAAGGGCAACCAGCAGCATTGACACAAAGAAAATCAGACACTCACACAGGTGTGAAGGGCTTTGGGTGATGTGTAGGTCATCTTCATTTTTATGAATGGATCTATCCAACACTGGGGTCAATGTAGATGTACCCAATCATACAACCAATTGTTTCAAGCCTGAAACAAAGTTTTCACATTTGCATGCTGTTCTTTCTTCCCACCTGAAGATAACTAGGTTTCTGCACAGCTTGGATTTAAATCTTAATTTTCTAGAAAATGCTGTGGGTTTGCATTACCTTTGCCTTGGAAATAACCAATGGTACTGCAAAGAAAAAGTACCAATCTTATCCTGAGCCATTATCCATCCCTTTAGGGTGGTGAGTAGTGAGAATCTAGATGTCTAATTTTGTGTTGTCTTTGTTAAATTATTCCTAGAACTCTGCCAATGTTTCAAGGTTAAAGACAAAAATTTTAAAGTGCAGCATTTTTAATATCAATATGCAGAATCCAGTCTTATTGCTTGAGTTCAATTTTTGCTCTAATCCTTTACCAACTATGTGACCATGGGCCAATTATGTCACTTCTCTGAGCATGAGTTGTTGTATTTGGGGAGGAAAAAAATAATTGAATCTAACTCAGATGTGGCTATTATGGTCAAATGGGATTATGCACATAGGTAGTTGAGTAAAATTCCTGGATGTAGAAAGCACTATCAAAATATAAGTGCAGTTGCTGGTGCTGCTGTTATTAGTCAGCATTATTAGTAAATTGAGGCCTGGGGTTTAGCTCAGTTGGTAGAGTGCTGCTCTGTGCTTGCTGAGGCCCTGGGTTCAATCCCCAGCACTGCAAAAATTGGAGAAGGACATGGTAATCTTTTCCCGAAGCAATCCAGAAACAATCAGCCATTGAAAATTCTATGAATAGCAGAGAAGCACTGACATAGTGCCAGGCATGGTATAATGTTGGGGAGTCTTTTGTTCTGTTGTACATAGGGTCACTGTGAGTCAGACATGACTGGATGGCAGCTAACAACAACAATTAGTAAATTGAATGACTTTCTAAAAAGGAGATGTGGGTACTCTGCTTTATAAATCACTCAACAAAAAACTAAATGGGAAACAAAGTTGTGTGAGAGTTAATAGGGAGAGTTCTCAGTCCTCACTAGGACTAAGACAGCCCCCATGAAAGTCATCACAAAATTTTATTCTAAAATTTTATCCTAAAATAAAGGACTTTAAACTACAAAGCATGTACAAAATTGGTGTAGGTTAAAACAGACATAATCACAGAAGATGGTTTTACTTTGATGCTGATATGACACAAGTTAATATGTTTGTATGAATGTGAAGAGCATAGGATTTTCTACATTTAAAAAAAAATTATTCATCAAATAATTCCTATGTGCGAGGCAGTGTCCTTCCCCATGGCTCACAGCCTCCACCACGTTCACTTGGTAATACAACTCAAGTGTAATGCAAATGGCTTGATACCTTTGCCCTCGCCTACTCAAAAACGCTCCCTATCATGGGACTCTGAAATATTAATAAAACGTAATAAAGGATACTAGCATGCATTCTAGTTGAGAAAGAGATGGAAAGTGTCACGCTTTCTCTGTGCATACTCTGAAATGAGAAATTAAATGATAGGTGAGGGAGAGGGAAAGAAAAAACTTCAACTTACAGACTTTAGAATCCTTTCAGAATTTTCTTGTTACCTCAGAGCTATTGCTAGTGAATAAAAAAGATAATATTGTCAATTTCATTTAGTTTATTATGGGAGTACCTGAGTGCATAATTTGGTTGCCTTACTTATTAGAAGTAAGTGGAATCCACTTGAGAATTCTTGGCACTTGACTTTTGTGTACAGTGTAGACTCAATGTTTTGTTTGATTCTTTAACATGCCATGTATAGGACTTAACACTTTATTGTAAACTCCAAAATACTACACAGGACTTAGATGCACACTAAGGAATACTATATTATTTAATATTGTTTTAAACAAACAAATAAACAAACAAAAAAAGCAAAATAGTTACCACAGTATTGAAATGAGCAACAATTGATACCCTGCTGTTCACTAAGCAAAATGCCCTGCTTCCTTGCATAATAAGCAGCAAATCCTCATTGTTTGCCAGCCGGTTGCTCCTTGTCCTGATAATTTCTCATGTGGAACTAAAATGATCCATGCCCCTTTCAAAAAAAAAAAAAAAGACAGAATAGAAAGAACACTAAGTATGAAGTGAAGAGCCTAGTTTGACCCATCCTGTGAACTTGAATAAGACCTAGCTTTTGAATCTATAAAAGTCATACTGTATTGCCTGCCTGCTTTCCTCTGAGAATCATGTTGTGAATCAAGTGTGACAACACATGTGTACTCCCTTGTGAAATGGGAAACATGATGCAAAGGTAAAATGTTATTGAGAGGGGTGAAGGGCCCCTCCACTGCCTGTTACCAGGGTTCAGACATGTCTGAGCATGAATCCTCCCAGGACTCTGTTTGCATTTGAGACATGGTGTCTGCTTGAACAGAAGTCATTATAAGAAAAGTCTAGGTCAGGCATGGTTTTCTGAAGCCAGAACAACAAAACAAAATAAAAGTTTAGTCTTCTGAGAAAGTGAATGGTTAGGAAGCCATTGGCAATAGCTCTCATTAGGTTTCTCTTCTGGCCCCACCTGTCTGGCCTCCGGTAGGCGTTCCATGGACAAGGGTAGGGGAACTACGTCTGGATGTTCTAGGAGAGAATCCCTTCCCTTGCTATTCCAGCTTCTAGAGGCCACCTCCATTCTTCAGATCATGGTCCCTGCCGACCTCTGCTTCTATCATTACATCTGTCTGTGACTCTGACTCTCCTACCTCCTTCTTATAAGGTCTCCGTGATTACATTGCAGTCACATGGGTAATCAAGGAAAACATTACCATCTCAGGATCCTTAATTTCCTCACTTCTGCAAAGTCCCTATGCTATATAAGGCAACATGTTTACAGGTACTACAGATTAGGATGTGGGTCTTTAGGGAGGGATACCATTTTGCCTTCCACCGACCCCTACATGGAAAAGCAGTCCTATCAGGTATTATGTCTCAGATAAAGTTTGAGAGCTATTATTTTTTTAAAGAAAGCAAGAGACAGAATCCATTAATTTGTTTGCCCATATCATTTTTAAAGCTTGAATCCAAAAGCTTCTTCTCTCCTAATTTAGCGTAAGAGAAATAGTGAAACCAAGCAAAAGACAGAATAAATAAGAGAATAAATAAGAGCATAAGAATACTACTTGCCGGGAATAGTACACAAACACCAGAGGCAGAGCCCCTGTTTATGTTGAAGTTAAATTCTTAGTGCAGGATGAGAAATAATAGTATGATAAGCTGGGAAACATTTCAAGGATGTGCTGGTAATTACACATGGGGTGTAAGAGGAAGAGAGGAGTCATGACTTGGGTGTCTTTGATGTAGATGGCAGAGTACTAAGCACAGTAGAGAAATTCAGAACAATGCAGAGACCACACCTCCCCTGAGAGATAAGGGATACTAAAAGAGAGACTAAAATGAACTGGAACAGACAAAGATCTAGGATCCTATTCTGAGCAGGAAAGAAAAAAAAAAAAAAAAAAAAAAAAAAAAGCAAGGCCTACCCATATTTGTTAGGGTGCTTAAACTCACTGTGCATCAGGGATGTCTAAATCAAAATTATAAGATCAATTTTTTCCACAATTGAAGAAAAAAGTTAAAAGATCTGTAGTTAAAATTAATGACATGATAAGGGTACCTGAAAGGCTGTCTCAGTCATTAACTGCCTTAAAAAGAGATGTCAGATCTTGTATTAGTGAAGTTGCTGGGAGGCAAGTACTTTCTACCATTGTTGGAAAAATCAAACAGAAATTGATACGAGCTTTTCAGGGAAAAAATAATTCTGTATCTCTTAAAGTCATGTCCTCAGAATAGCGCAATGCTTACACATTTAAATTGCAGTGAAGTACACTCAGGAGGTTCGCTGGAGTGTTGTTTATAATAACGGAAAAAATCTGGCTCAATTTAAATGCCTCTTACTGAATGTTCATTAAGGGGACTATTTACATCTATATAACATGTATTACCAATAAAAAGAAACAGATATATGTACCAATGTATACAGCTATTAAAGATGCATTGGTAAGTGAAAATATATTCCGTATAACTTATGTCCAAAATCTTTATAAAACAAAGCTATACACATCCTTATCCACACATATAAGTAGAAGCCAAATTCCTTTAGCCTGCAAAATCAAGGAAGGAATGTATCATTTGAATATTATAAGGTGATATTTTGTTACTGTAGCATTTATAGAGCTAAAAAATGAAAATAATGACAAGAGTTGGGATCTGCTCAATAAAAACAATGGGGTGGCAAGGATTTATGTGCTATATGACTGTACATTTGGTCAAAGCTTTGTCCATTGGATAAGGCCCAAATTCTCTTGATAGTTTCTTGATGTTTTTGTATTCATGTGAAAATCAGAAATGTTTCAGACAAAAGGCAGTAGAACATCTTTGAAATGCAAAGCAATGTATCAGTGTAATACTTAAGGGTTTTATTCAACTGCAAGGTCAATATAAATCAACAGTATGAGATTTCCTGCAAAACTATCTTCATGATGAACTGCATTAAAAGAGACATATAATCTTGAACAAGGGAAGGAAAAGCCCCTCTCTTCTCAGTGCTGCTCACACTGTACCTGGAGTGTTATGTCCTGGTGTGTATACCACATTAAAGCATATGCAGAGAAACAAAGCATGCTTGTAACAGCACATGAACTGATAGCATATCTGGAATTATAAAATGGACAAGGAGTTATTTAACCAGGAGAAAGAATACTCCAATGACACATCACGGTTAATCTGAAGCATTTTAAGACTGCTAACACAGGGAATGGGGCTGATATTTACCTCAGTTGGTAGAGCACTGCTCTGCAGTCTCTGAGATCCCAGGTTCGATTCCCAGCACTGCGAACATGGGAGAAGGACGTGGCAATCCACTCCTGAGGCAATCCTGAAACAATCAGCCATTGAAAACCCAGTTGGACACGACTCAGCACCTAACAACAACAACCTAGGGAACAAAAAGCACTTATTCTGTTTTCATGGAAAGTACAAAATATAATAACTAGTATTGTACACAACACTGATATGTCCATCACTTCTCATCTTTGTGAGAAGTTATTGTCCTGTTTGACAGCTGTGACAGAGACCAAAAAGTTTGTGTTTCTCATCTTCATAGTGTTATTTTTAAGGAGTGGCTTCCAGGCAGAAACTCCACTTCCAGCCCCAGTCAGCTGTAACTATATGACTATGAACTAGTCAATAGAACCGATCTGGAAAGAATTAGGAGCCACTTCCACTATGATGTATTTGTTGTTGTTGTTTTTAGGTGCTGTCGAGTCAGTGTCCAACCTATTGTGACCCTAAGTACAACAGAGGAAACAGTATTGTCAGTGCTTCTCTGCTATTCATAGAGTTTTCAATGGTGGATTGATTTTTGGGAGTGGGTTGGTGGGTCCTTCTCTCAAGCCTACAGCACCAGGTATTCCCAGGTGGCCTCCCATCCAAGTACTAACCAGGCCTGACCCTGCTTAGCTTCTGAGATCTGATGGGATTGGATGCCACAGTGGTATAGCTGCAGGAACAATACATTTACACATGCACACATATGTACATGAAAACACACAAATACCACAAATATACATGCTTCCTTATGCTTTTCCTCTTCTGGTTGGAAAGAATGAAAAGTTGTAGCATAACCTTGCAAATTAATGTTAATCACGATGGAGGCTCTGTCAGCCTGGATCCATGGTGATTCCTTGGAGGAAGGCTGCCACCAAGTTGTTAACCCACATTGTAATGTTATGTAGTAAGAATTCAGCTGCCACTGAGTTTGAGCCACTATACACTTTGAAGTCTGTTGTTAAAGCAGTTAACCCATCTTAATTCATTCAGCGGAATTAAAAAGTAAACAGCAGGAGATGAATGCAAGGTCCTGGAAAAATTATACCATCAAGCATCAGGTGTTCAATCAGATTTGAACTCAGATCATGTCATTCTGAATCCAAGTCTTTTCTACTGTATGACCCTGCCATTCAGCAGAGCTGGGATAAATGTTATAGATGAAAAGGATAGAGATTATGACTCAACATCGAATTGCTCTGGAAGTGGCCTGTTTTTGCATTTCTTCAGGAGTTAGCATGTGCTCAGTCTCAGGAGAAGTTTGAAAGGGAACATTAGAGAAAGAAAAGTGTGGATGAGTGTCAGAGGTAGATGATTTAATGCCTTTTACGACCTGAGGTTCCATGATTCAGTGCACACTGGAAGCATTCAAATGGTATTTATTACACAAACATGAGGCACTCCGCAGCAATATGGGAGCCCTGTGGTCTCCTTAACAACATATAATGGGGATGCTAAGGAACTGAGCCAGAGGAAAAAATGAATATGAATTTTTACTAGAGCAAGTTTCAAAATTTTTTCATTTGGTAAG
>VMDO01015232.1:0-45223 GCA_007922755.1 Pedetes capensis | reverse complement strand
CTTATTTTGCCAACTTCAGTCTCACACTTTTTGCCTTCTTTAGGGTTACCTAAGCCCTGTGAATGGCAGAGAAGCACTGACATAGTGCTGGGCATGAAAGTGTCAGAGAGTGTTTCATGCTGTTATACCTAGGGTCACTATTCATCAGACCTAATTCAACAGCACCTAACAACAACAACAACAACATTGCAATTTGTAATTGGCACGTGCAGTATTTCAAGAAGTCTGAGTTTTGCAAACAATTAAATTGCAATGAAACTATGTTGAGCCTTTGTTACTTGTGGTTCCTGTTATAAAGATTATCAATAGAATATGTACATTAAAACTGGGAAATATTATTTCTATCAGTTAGATATGATTTAAAATATAGAATTTCAACATTGTCAATTATGGTAAAGGCTATATATATACACACATACATATATACATATATGTGCATATATACATGGGTGTTTGGTCATATATACATACATACATTTTGTATCTTCCCTATACTTGTTTGCATTGCTTGAAGATCATTTTTGTTATAGAAATATATGTGTTGATTATTTATTTACTATTTTGAGGTAGTCCTGCTAAGTTGTGCAGGCTGCCTCTGGCCTTGAACCTGTAACTTTCTTGCATCACCTTCTGAGTTGTAGGGATTATAGGCATGAGCCAGGGTGCCTCACAAACATATGTGTTGATTTTAAACAGAGTGAATTAACTTGAAAATTTCAGTCTATAATAATACATGCTGCAGTCTTTTTCATGTGACAATCAGAGTTACTATTCCTTAATTATACACCCTTGGACAATGCCTGAAACAACATTGATCTTTAGGCTAAAATAGGGAAACAAGAACGTAAGGATTTTTAAAGTATGTTTTTAGAATGTGATAAATTAGATACAATAAAGAAGGGAGGAAGAGAAAAAAACAGGGATGAAATGAAAAGAAGAGGTAGTAAGGAAAAAGAAAGAAGAGAGAAATTATTTAGGCCTTTTTTTCTTTTTTCCCTTTCTTGATAAATGTTTGTGGAATACAGAGTTTATAGATTTGCTTTTTCCATTGTGCAACTATTACATCACTTTTGGTTACAACTTACAAAATTTATGGAAACTTTTGACTAATATGTAGTAAAACTGGTATGTATATATGGGCCATATTCCCCTATTTTTCTAATGTATTCATGAAGTTGCATCATTTACATTCAGATTATCCCCTCCCCCACTTTTTTTTTTTTTTTTTTTTTTTGCGGTAATGGGAGTTGAACCCAGGGCCTCGCACAAGCATGCTCTGCAAGGGCTGGACCACTGAGCTGCACACTCAGCCCTTTTTTTTTTTTTTTTTTTTTTTTTTTTTTTTTACTTTTTGAGACAGGGTCTTGCTAAATTACACAGACTGCCTCTAGTCTCGAACTTCTGATCCTCCTGCCTCTACCTCCCAAGACGCTGGGATCATAGGCATGAGCCACTTCGCCCAGCTATCCTCTCCCCCTTTAACCCTTTACATTGTTTCTCCTCCCTTGCCCATCTTCCACAACTTCACTTCCCTTTGCTAGTCCCCTCCTTTTACTCTTTATATTTTCCTTTGCTAGTCCATTCTTTCTACTCTTTATATTTTTCCTCCTTCGCTAAGTTTAATTGTGCATTTTTATATATCTAATTATGTATAGGTTTTTTCCTTCAAGTAAGATTCAGCTCCCACACATGAGTGAGAACATAAGGTATTTCTCTTTCTGAGCCTGTGTCAGAGTTTTTAAAATAAAAGCTTTCCTACAACTTGCAGAAAAAGAACATTTGAACAATACCAGACAAGTCTGAAAGCAATGTGTCTGCCCCTTAATTGCAATGTTAATATATGTGTAGATTTAGAATTTAGTGAAATCAGCTATAATTTTATAATTATCTTGTAACTATATAATCTATGTTGTTATGTTAATTAATGCATTCCTGTCTGGATAAGATAAGAGACCGTGCCCATGAATGAATATAAGTTTTTGATTCACAGGCTAAATTCTAGTAGTGTAAGGTGACGTTTATGAGTAATAACTAAAATTGCATGTGAATTTCAGCCCCATCATCTTCCTGTAGTTACAGTATGTCCTTCAACTTTTAAACATCTAGTCTCATATCTTCCAAGAGATTTAGTTATATTCCAACTACCATAGATTATTTAGCAGTCAATTTGATTCTTTAAGTGAAATGATATCACTAAACGTAATTATTAGAGACATTTTATCACTGTCTCTGGAATAGCATCCCTTGGTCATAGTTTACTAGAGAAATTATTCATAAAACCAATTCCCCCTTTATAATACCTTCTTTTAAATGTTTTCTATTCAATATTTTTCTATTCTATTCAATAAAATATTTTCTTTTTACTTCATTAAGAATGGGGTTGCCTACCAGGCACAGATTTTATCAAGCCATTCTCACTAAAGATAGAAAGCTCACTGCAAAGAGAAAGTTCACTAGAGCTCCAGGAGGTCCAAGACTTTAAGGAAAACATTTAGGGAGGGAAGGAGAAAAGTGCTATCTGCTCAAAAGATGTTAGAAAAATAAAAATTTTAACCACTTCTTGGGAAATTGTTTTCAATTCAACTCAGATATATGTCATTCAATTTCCGATGATTCTGTACAAAATTAACTGGCACCTCTAAGACAATACAAATTTCACCCCAACCCTAATAAAAATCTATCATGCATAACAGTCCATCACATAGAGTACAAGAATAATGGCTATTGGTGGAAAAAACATCAGAAAAAAGGAAATCTCACAGGAAATCAGGAGTTTATGTTTGTTTGTTTTGTTATATTAGAATCTAATGATTCTCTAGCAAATTTCATATGGAAGTTGGTGTCCTATATTCTTTTCTATTAACTTTCTCAAACATTTGTTGATGTCTGGATATAAAGTTGCATGAAGGATGTAGTACTAAGTTGATTGGTTCAGAAATCTTGTATGTTTTCAGGATTTTGTGTTGGTAATTTTCTCTTCAATAAGATTAATTACTTGTCCAAATATAAATCCTCTGGAAGTGCTTTATACATTTACACCTTTCTCATTCCCACATGGTATGTAGGATAACATTCTCCTTTCCTTTAATTTAGTGTTTGATCTTGTGTGATTTGTTTTCACCAATGCCATCTTAGTGGACATGACTTGAGCAGAGGCTGGCAATATGCCTGTGCAGCTGGCTGAAACCAAATGTAGTGATTCAATTCATGAAGGAAAGGCTATACAAATCTATTGTTTGTTTTATCTGATAGAAAGACTCTACCTTCATTCATTTTCATATCCAAGTAAGCTTTGAACTACTTGCCATTGAATTAAAAAAAAAACTATATTTATCTGACTCTACCAAGAAGCTCAAAAACTCTGAACATGTTAAGAGTTTACACTGAATGCAAGTACAAGAATCAAAAATTGAGGAATACATTGCACATTTTTACTTTTCCATTTATAGTCAATGGCATTCTGGAACTCAGCCCTATTTTGTTGTTGTTAGGTGCCATTGAGTCGAGTGCGACTCATAGCGACCCTATATACAGCAGATCGAAACACTTCCTGATTCTGTGCCAGGCATACCATCTTATTTATGGTTAAACCAATTGTTGGAGACACTGTGTCAATCTATCTGGTGGAGGGTTTTTCTTTTTTTGTTGTTGTTGTAGACCTGTCACTCTCCTAAACATGATTTCTTTCTCCAATCAGAAAGATCTGATTGATCTTTCCTGATTGTGTTGTTTGTTGTTAGCTGCCATGGAGTCGGTATCCGACTCATAGCGATTACATGTCGGAAATATGTAAGACAGAGTCTGGCCATTCTTGCTTCCAAAGAGCACTCTGGTTGCACTTCTAGGACAGATCTATCTGTTGGTCCTTTTGGCAGTCCATGGTATATTCAGTAGATGTCTACAGCACCATAATTCAAATTTGGAAACAAATATGATGTTTCATTCTTTTGTCTTGAGTAATTGCAATGTTCATAACCATGCTTCCAAATATTTAAAAAAAGAACAAAATAAGATTTGTTGTTGAAACATACTTCATAACACTGATGTTATTTTTGTAAGGTCAGCAGATGTATAGGCTTGTGGAATTAGTTTAATGGCCAAACAAAATATTATTTTAAGTCTAAAGGTGAAACATTTAAGAATGTTTAAATTACTAAAAATCTTACCTCATTCAAATTTGAAATAATCACCCATAAGTCTAAAGGCACTTCTTATTTAAAAATCTGATGGGATCAAAAAGCAAATAAGAAATTGCCTACTTGGCCACTGAGAGAAACTGAACAAGCTTTGTTAGTTCAGAAATTGACTACCAAGTGTAAAATGTAGTGCCTTTATGGCAAAAAGAAAGCTGCATAGAACATCCAAATCCATTAATTATACAGTAATATCATAATTTTCAACAACAGCAACAAAAATTACATTAATATAACCAGCTAAAATTTGACAAGTTTTGCATTTAGCAACTAGTTTAGTGCTTACAACAAAACAAATTGGCCAGCATTATTCTTATTCTTGTTTTACAATTTGAATAGAGTCTGGAAATGGGTCTATGATCTTTTCTGCAATGTATAATGCATACTTAAAAAAAAATATATATATATACCAAAATATAATATTGGATATATTTTGGTGCTGAGAATGCAGGTCATTTTCAACTCTTTAAGCTTCTATATACTATTCACATGCCTGCAGCGGTAGCCCTGTGGCATCCGATCCCGTCAGATCTCAGAAACTAAGCAGGGTCAGGCCTGGTTAGTACCTGGATGGGAGACCGCCTGGGAACACCAGAAGCTGTAGGCTTGGGAGAAGGACCTGGCAACCCCATCCCAAAAATCAATCTGCCATTGAAAACCCTATGCACAGCAGAGAAGCACTGACAATAGTGTTTCCCCTGTTGTCCAGAGGGTCACTATGAGTCGGATACCGACTCCACGGCACCTAACAACAACAACAACATACTATTCACATTGTCTATTAGGGACAAAAATCATTCTATAATGAGGAATAAAGTGTCTCAAATATACTTTAAAGATATTTTTACTGACTTCTTACCTTTCTGTATCACATGTACCTGCCCAGGTATCTTTTTCTAAATGAGATATCTAATGAAAAAAAAAATACACCACTTACAGATAAACTTCCTTTTTCCAGATCTGCATGCTCTCTCTATTAATAGCCAATGTCATTAAATCCACAGTGTAGGAATATTTTACTAGAGATCTAGTAGCACACAATTCAGTCCTTTTTAGATAGCATAACGGTGGCTCAGGAATCTTGTGTTAGCTGAAGGTAGAAAAATCCAACAAATATCTTCTAAAAACTTCAGAATGAACTAACTAGTCAGCCCAGGCCATAGGCCTTCAAGTGACTAAAGAATGTTGTTGTTGTTAGGTGCCGTCGAGTCGGAATCCGACTCATAGCGACCCTCATAGGGTTTTCAATGGCTGAGTGCTTCGGGATTGCCTTGGGAGTGGATTGCCAGGCCCTTCTCCCATTTTTGTGGTGCTGGGAATTGAACTCAGGGCCTCAGAGACTGCAGCGCAGTGCTCTACCCACTGAGCTAAATCCCAGCCCGACTAAAGAATAAAAAGAAGTAAATACATTCAACACCTATAAAGTCCAAAGACAATTCTAAAGCAAGGAATTAGAAAGATCATCATAAAAGCAAGCAGAAAAAGTGACTGACAGGGATCAGATGAAGTGGCAAATTGTATGCTACTTGTGCAAAGAGATACATTAACCATCAAATCTCTTGTTCTTCACCATAGCACTCATAACTTTGTAGCAGCTTCACCTATAAGAAACACCTACACCCTGGGTAGAATGGAGGATAGTTCTAAGAGCTATTTAAGTCTGTTGGACTAGGGAATTCTCAACAAATAGGCTTCTAACTTACAACTGTTAGAAGTACTAATGTCTTAGGAATCTTGGGAAGTTTAGTCAAATTAGGGAGAACTGCTCCTATCAGAAACGCTGTTAGATCAATCAGTTTATTTCTGCTAAATACACAAATAAAATCTGTATCTCATAACTTAGGGAAGCCAGAACTTTAGAAAAAATAGATCATGACCCAAAGTCTATAGCCAGGGTTTAATATCAATATCCTTATAAATACCAATATCAGTAGATGCATTGTGATATCTGGCTTGGAACAACATTTTTGGCAGTTGACGCAAATATGAATATATTTGGTTTTCTAATTCTTTTTTCGGGAAATGGCTCCTATCTTCTTCCTTTTACCTCCTCAGTCTTTGATTAAACATCGTACCCTTTATCATGGAAAATGTCTTTAACTCAAACCTTCCCGTCTCAACTCACACTATAGTGCATCACTCTTTTCTGTGATAAACCGCTTCCAGTGGAAGCACTATGAGTCATGGTTTTACAAAATCATAGCACATTCTAACGAAATGTAAAAGAACATAACATGAAATAATGGAAACCATAGGAAGAAACTGATGGCATGGAATCCGTATTTCTTCATACCTTCACTTGATACCATCAGAAAGATAGAGAAAAATAGAAATTGTAGGTGTACAAAAAGTTCCAACGGGATTTTTATGTGTTAGGTAACAATTTTGACATAGACAGTTTAAAAAAGAAATCCATCTGTCCTCTTATAATCCAAGCATGTTTATTTTTATGGAGTATTTATAATATACCCCTAATTTTCAAAAGAAAGGAAATATAATTGCCAAAAATTTCACAAGCTGAAATAACTTTCTTCTTAGGTTGTGAAACATCAATTTTAAGATTTAATATATGCCATATATTCTTGAATCTTACCTGCCCCCTTTCAACAGTTTGGAGGGTCACAAAACCAGGTACAGATTAGAATGGTATGTGGAATGGATTTATAAATGTATACTGCATATTTAATTCTAAAATTGTGAATCTAATCTGTGCAAAATTCTATTCTGCACTTGATTTTGTAGCCCTCTGAAACTGTTTAAAAGGTATGGATTAGATTTAAGAATATACAGTAAATTACAAAAAGTAGGCAAAATCTAATTAAACCTGTAGCAATTTAATAAATAATGGTGCTACCTTCATTTAAGAGGAGGTTGGAAGGTAAAATAGTATTAAATCACCAAAGAGAATTGGCAGTTGAAAGATGTATTCTTATAATCTATATACATATAATAATAGCATGTCAATATATTATCTTTAAGATTAATATGTTAAGAGAATGGGAATGGCTACATACCTAAAATAATGTTTTACTTCAACTATTTATAGAACTAGGAAATAAGGGTGTTTTGGTACACTAATGAGACTTTGGGAATTTCTTTATAGAAAATATGTTCAGGTATATGGCAAATTTCTCTAGTAAGTATAAATGCCCTGAGTTTGGTTTGGGGCACTGGTGCAGGCAAAACCATTATAATGCATAATACCAAAGAAGTAGAAGAATAGATGTTTCCTCATTCAAAGAGCTTAGGCCTGAAGAGAAAGCCATACTAGATATGCAAAATAACAGGCTCATGCATTTTGTTTATGTCAAAGCATATGGTATAAACAGAATTCCTAAATTCAAAAAATCTCACACAAGGATATGCTGAGAGTTTAAATGGGCATAGAATGAAAAAACATACAAATAATCCAGTAGAGGGCTTAGTTTGTAGCTCAGTGGACGAATGTTTGCTTAGCATGTACACAGCACTTGGTTCAATTCCCCTCACTGCAACACACACACACACACACACACACACACACACACACACACACACACTACAATTCATTAGAGAAAAAGGTCACTTTACCCATATTCTTAAAGAGATTAAGGATTTGATCAATGGACTCAATGAGTTGGGCTAGCCAAACAAAATCACAAGTGCAAATACCCAGGGCCTTCTAATTTACAAAAGTTAGTATAGTGGGAGCAAAGAAAATGAAGTCTCATCTCAGACTCGAAGCAAGTAAATGAATAATAAGAATTTTTGTTATTTTTGTTACAGGCCAGGGATTGAACCCAAGGCCTTGCATAAGGCAAGTGGTCTACCACTGAGTTAGTACCCTCAGCCCTTTTTTTGTAATTTTTATTTGTATTTTGAGGCAGTATCTTGCTAAGTTGTGTATGCCTCCTTTTTCCACAAACCTGCAGTCTTCCTGTGTCAACCTCTCAAGTCACTCAAGAAAGATTTTTAATGGTCTACCATAGATATCACATAAAGTACGACTCAAGAAGTACCTTTGGACAAGAAGAATCAGTGTGGTAGATCAAAATAAATAATTTGGTTACTAATTGCAAGTTACTTTAAAACAAATAAGAACTTAAGCAATGGTAAGAACCATGAAAGAGTACATAGGTAAGAGTAGAGATAACTAGTAGACCTGTAAGAAAATTTTTAGGAATGATAGAGAAGTCTTGTTGAGAAAATGAATCCAAAGCTCTGAAATATGAATGATATATTTGTCTCTGTTTGGGCTGTAGAAATAGAAATGCACAGCATGGGTTTACCTGGACTACCTAAAGAGCTAAAATGAGTTAGGTTTTTGAAAAGGTTATATCAATTGTTACTGTGAGATCAGAGAGAAGATATTCTACATCAACATAAGGTACACTTCTTAAAGATGATGAAGAATCTAGTTGGAAATATACATTTGAATAACATAGAGATTTGGGGTATAGGTGAAACCAAAGAGATAAAAAGAGTAGATGAGTCTGAAAGATTATTGAAGCGCAAAGAAACATAAAAAGAATACCAAAAGAATATCAAAGTATATAGAAAAAAGTGATAACTTTGACACAGTCTCAAAAAAAATCAAATTTACCAGGACTCAAATAAATGTAAAAGATGAGTGAAAGGAGAATAAAAGAATGAAAATCTACCTTATACTCTTCTAAGAAGTTAATGTGTGGATTTTTTAGGATATTGAGATTCATTTGTTCCTTTAGCTAATATTAACTTTACACAACTCTGCTTGCTGAAAGTGAAGAGGATTTAAAACATTTACTGATGAAGATCAAAGAACATAACCTTCAATATGGATTGTAACTAAACATCAATACAAAAATCCTTACAACTGGGTCAGTATGCAACTTCACAATAAATGGAGTAAAGATGGAGGTTGTCCATGATTTTGCTTTACTTGGTTCTAGAATAAACACCCATGGAAGCAGCAGTCAGAAACCAAAAGGAGCATTACATTGGGAAAAGCTGTGCAAAAGATCCTTTAGAGTATTGAAAAGTAAAGATGTCACATTGAAGATGAAGGTGTGTCTGACTCATGTCATGGTGTTGTCAGTTGCACCCCATGATATTATTGTGAAAGCTGGACAATGAACAAGGGAGACAGGAGAAGAACTGATGTTTTAGAATTATGGTCTGAAGACATCTATTGAATAAACCATGGATTGCCAAAAGAACTAACAGAGCTGTCCTAAAAGAAGTGCAATCAGCGTGTTCCTCAGAAGCAAGGATGGCTAGACTGCATCTTACATATTTTGGATATGTAGTCAGGAGGGACCAATCCCTGGAGAAAGACATCATGTTTGGAAGAGTGGCAGGTCAACAACAACAACAACAAAAAAGAGGAAAACTCTCCTCCACTAGATGGATTAACTCAGTGTCTGCAACAATGGGCTTAAACATAAATAAAATCTTGTGCAGGGCACAGAATTTGGTAGTTTTTCGTTCCACTGTACATAGGGTTGCTATGAGTAAGACTTGACTGGAGGGCACCTAACAACAACAACAACAACAACAACAACAACAATTGTTGTAGACTAAATATGGTTTTTGAGCTCGAAAACTCATAATGGAATTTGATTGTCATTTTGATGGTGTTGGGAGATGGGGACTTTTAAAGTGATTTTGTTAGTAAGAGGATATTACTGTGTTCCTCTGAGGACTGGTTTCTGTCAGATGTGAGTTTTTCTCTTGGGGCTTGATTAGTTACCATGATAGCAGTTGTTCAGTTGTTGTCCTTAGGTGCTATCAAGTCAGGTCCAACTCATGGCGACCCTATGTACAACTGATCAAAACACTCCACAATGCTGTGCTATGCACAGCACTGTCAGTGCTTCTCTGCTATTCACTATGACAGCAGGTTGTTATTAAGTTAGGCTCCCCCTCTTTCACACACACTCACTTGCACTTCCACTTACTAACATGAGTTTAGGCAAGATGAGGCCTTCGTGGGAAGCTGAAGAGATGCTGGCACCATGCTCTTGTATTTCCCTACCTACAGGTGGGGGCTGGGATTTAGCTCAGTTGGTAGAGCACTACTCTGCAGTCTCTGAGGTCCCAGGTTTGATTCCTAGCATTGCAAAAAAAAATGGGAGAAGGAAGTGTCAATCCATTCCCCAGGCAATTCCAAAACAGCCATTAAAAACCCTGTGAGGCTTGTTATGAATCAGATACGACTCTACAGCACCTAACAATACAACTACATATCTGTGAGCTAAATGAACTTCTTTCCTTTATAATTCTTAAGAAAATTCTTAGTGTAAAATTCTTTAAATTCTTGAACATAAATTGCCTACTCTGTAATGGCAAGAGGAAATGTACTAAGACACCTATAAATAAAATTGGTAGCTGGATGCCCATTTGTTGTTGCTGTCGTTAGGTGACATCAAGTCCTCTCCAACTCATCGTGACCCTCGCAGGGTTTTAAATGGCTGATTGTTTCAGGATTGCCTCAAGAGTGGATTGCCACATCCTTTTCCTATTTTTTGCAGTGCTGGGAATCGAACCCAGGACCTCAGAGACTGCAGAGCAATTCCCTACCAACTGAACAAAATCCCAGACCCTGGATGCCCATT
This sequence comes from Pedetes capensis, assembly GCA_007922755.1. Lineage (NCBI taxonomy): Eukaryota > Metazoa > Chordata > Mammalia > Rodentia > Pedetidae > Pedetes > Pedetes capensis. Next base: position 34,455 of record VMDO01015232.1, on the reverse strand, counting down.
TAGGTTTGCCAAAAGATAAATGAGTTTAGATGTTGAAAAGCTTCTGGAGACAGAGATTCAGTATTTTCTGGCTATAGACAAGATATTATACAATATCACACTCCACTCAAAAGACAGATAAAAAATTAAAATGTTAACATTTTTATTTAGCCAAATTCCCTAAAGTATGTAGGAGTAAACTCAGACCTAGAAATACTATTATTAATTGCAATATATTTATCCAAAAAAATTCTATCCCAAGGCTGAACAGTCTCATTCCTAATGAGTCTAAAGTCTGTACCATCAAATCTTTGCTGCTGCATATGCAATTTTCTAGTTCCTTACTTGAAAGAATCTTTGTCCTTTATACAAAGGAACATAGATAGGTCTGCATGTATAAGATGCTGACTTGCAGGACACATCTAGTACATATCATCTACAAAAGCTTAATGAATCACATTCTTGTCTGCCCTTGACCTTGCCAAGAATGCTTTGTGCACACAAATCAAAAAACCTGTGAGGCCATATGCTGCAGGTCAGCCTTTGACCAGTTTCCTCCCTCCAGCTGTCACTCAGAAGGCAACATCCCACACATATACATTTTATGTATAAATGCAATTCTCCTGACTTTTGGCCACAGGGTAACCTCGTTGAGTAACCGTGTGTTTTAGTTCCTCAAAACAATTTTGTCTTCTGATTTAAAACATGGGATTTGGAAGTTGTGAATAATTTTAGACACTATTTCCATATAACCCAATTTTAATGTTTGAAAAGTGCAAATAATATGCATGCAATGAAATCAATAATAAGGCAGGAGATACAAAATAAAAAGTCTCTCTCCCTCTCTAGGGGTTACCAGTATTCACAGTTTCTTTACATTTTTTTCAGAAATTTTATGTCTTAAGCAAATATAGCATAATATCATCTTTGTGAAATAAAAGTATATAGTTCATATGATTCTGCTCTGGATAAGTTAACAATGAATCCTAATGTTTTCATATTTAATAGATGTGGCCTTATATCATTGTTTTTAATGACTATAATATTTCATTTTGTAAAATGATGTATTTTACTGAATCATCCACTTACATTAATATTTATGTTCTTTTCTGATTTTTTTAAATAAAAAGAAATTCCCTAGCATTTATTTTTATGTATCTTTGCATTCTTTTTGGTTAAATATGTGGGTTAAAATAATAGAGGAGCTCTTTACCATTGACTTATGTTAAATTGAAGAGGTAGCAGGGTAATGTTACAAGATCATTGTTTTTGAAGTGAGACTGACCTAGTCCGCAACTCCTCTGTGCATCTTTGGCCAAAATATTTAACCCTGAGTCTCAGATTTCACTTCTATGAATTGATGACAATTCCTGTACAATTAAGATTTTTTAGGTAAAATTCTTTAAAAGATGGCATATGTATTCTAAAACTTATAGTTAAGAGAAGTCTGAGGTGGAAAAAAAGGGAAAAGATTAAAGCTTAATTGCAAAAAATTGAAATCACAACTGGACTAAACATCAAGTCCTCTAAATTCCTAGTTGAGTGTTTTCCTAATTAATTTTTAAAATTTTTTTCTAATCCCTTTCCCCCATCTCTCCTTACCCATTGACGATTAGGATATCTTCACCTTGTGTCTGTACTACATAGTGCAATGACTGAGAAGCCACTGGAAAAATTCTTATAAACAACAAAAAGAAGAACTAGCAGAACATGAATACTTTGGTGACCTGTCTGTCGTACTTTCAATAGGTGAAGTCTTGAGAAAAATACTCAGCCTGAACAGCATCTGTAGTTTGAGGAAGAGATTCAATTTTGACCATGGATGACACCCTTTTCATCAATATATGCACTTTGTGAACCGGGCTGGCACATGGCTCATTATTAAGAGGTATTAGCTTCAATGACATCCATCCATTACCAAAATTTACTGCTTTAAGTTCTATTTCACAATCAGACTTTCATATTTTTCTGAGAGAGACTGTCATCATTATCTCGCAGTCTTGACAATGGCCTTATGAACTAGACAAGGCCGGGGTATCATTAACTCACTTTTGTGAGGTCTTAAGAAATTAAACTTTAGAAGCATTTGTCAATCTGCCATATCTTCTAAATTCTAAATTCACTCTTCTTTCCACTGCATTATTCTCAATGCAACTGTATTTCAAATGAAGAAAAGAGTGATCAGGCCAGTATATCTTCCTATAGTTCTGTGCATTAGCCCTTTCAGGAAAAAATAATCTTTTTCATATATATTTAGTTACAGCCCACTAAACATAATACAAAATGTTTTGCATAGGATAATAAGCTTTCCCTTTATTTATTCCAATATTTGTGAATAGATGTACCTCTATTATCTATGAGCCCATTGTGCCATGATCTCATTTCTTAAATATACTATGCATTTGTTGCTACTATTAATTCCCTACTCTCTTTCCTCCAAATAGAGATTTTATCTTCCATTATACATGGATATAAATTATGTTCTATTTTCCAAGTATGTGATGTCATCAAAAGATGTGGTAAATATTTAGATAAGAATAGTACAATAAGAGACACATTGTCATTAATCCTCCCTCAGAATACTTCCCTTACCTTCAAACACACTTATCCTGTCATTCTTGCCACTTTTGAAGTAGTTCTGGAGGTCCTCTCTGTGAGTATCTTTAGTGATCCTGCTGTAGATGGCTTGAGGTCCTGAATTGATACAAAGAATTTAACTTCCATGGTCAGTGGGACTTTGGGAAGAGCCAGGAGTTGCACATTGGTAGATCCAGTTGATAGGGTGAATGATGACACCATGTTTTTATATGAGAAAAATTGCCATACCAGAAGTGATATATAACATGAAGCATTGTCATGATGGAGGATGAAACTAAAGTCACTCACAAAAGAGAATTTCCAGAAGCACTTCAGAAAGTGGCAAGAACAATGGGATAAGTATGTTCAAAGCCAAAGGGAGAATCTTTTTTTTTTTTGGGGGGGGGGGTTGAAGGTAATGTATCTGTAATGTGATACTCTCTTAAAATATAACCATAAACTGTATATTTTCAACCATACCTCAGCTGGAGTGTTGACTAAATATTTTTGCAGTCACAATGAACTACTCTTCAGATATACATGTATATACATGTATACATGTATACATGTATTACCTTTCATATACTCTTCTCCATTGTATTAAATTTAGTTGTTTATGTTTTGTCTTCATAGTTAATTGGGAACAATTTATGTATGAAACTTTTAACTGTGTCCCAGAAGAATCAAACACCCACCTAGGCATTTCCCTGTTTGCCTCCAGATGGTGTGTGCTTCCTCACTAAATCCCCTCCAATATTCAAGGCCCAGCTAGATATCACCTTCTCCATAAAACATCTTATGAATGTCTTTAGAAAGACTTATATCATTCTCTTTTGAACTTCAATAGTACTTGGTAATACTTGCTTCTTTCTTGTATTATAGTAATTTAAGTACGTTTAGATTCCTTCTAAAGGTTTGAACCTACATGTAAGCACAGACAATATCTATATTTTGTTTGTTCTCAGGATCCAATGGGTGGTAGAAGCTCATCAATGATTTGTTGTATATATGGAGAAACATGGAATCTTGTTTCTGCCATCTATATTTATGTCTAATACAATTTAGTCTCTTACAGTTACTTTAGACAGGTTTCATCAGTATTTTTTGAAACATATGAAATTATCATTCCTTAGGCCATAGATGAACTTCATGCATTTCACTTGGTTCAACCTAAAATAATGTAATGAATAGAATGATGGTTAGATAGATGAATAAAAACTTCTCTCAGGTGAGAGTAATTTCCCTATTGCATTAATTATACCTGAAAATATTATTGCATGTCATCATAAATCATTGTAAAGTTAGGAAGGGAGAGTTTATGTGAAAATATGCTAGCTGCCCACAAGGAGGGAAACACATTTCTGATATATCATTTGCCACAGGGAGGACTAGTACAGACTACACAGCTATCAGGCCAGTGTTTTCCACTACATTTATTCTCCATCATGCTCAGTGAAAATGAAAAATCCCTGAACTTAAGCAGAACAAGCTTGCATAGTTGATCCTTCCAGAGTGAGAATTCTAGCTATATTCTAACGGCAGAGCTGTGTTGGTACAGTTGCGTTAATCACACCACTGTGGAGTCAGGCCAGCTGTCCATCAGATAGGTGAATTTGTAAAATTATACAAGACTAAAGTTATCTTCTAGAATTATTCTATTTATCACAATGTTTTAAAGGAAGCCAATTTAAGGGATTCTCTCTCATACAATGGGGATTCAAACAATGGTGGTATAAAAAAAAATGGGCTGGTCATATAGTACCAGTATTCTGAAGGCTGACACAGGAGGATCACAAATTCAAGGTCAGTCTGGGCTACATATTGAGTTTGAGCCTAGTCCAGTCGAGAGAGTAAGATCCCATCTTAAAAGCAAAGCAAAGCAAAACAAAACAAAATCAACAAATCCATCTGGATACTTATAGATCACTTAATATTTCTCTGCACTGAAAAAGGAAGTTTACATATACATAATGCATATAAAAGCTACTGAAACCAAAGCATTAAACAAAAACAAAACAACAACAACAAAAGAAAACCCCCCAGATATTTGACATATTGCATCAGAGGTAGTAATAATGAGGAAGGGAATGGATCAGATGAAAGAAGAAGAGGAAGAGGTTATTTCTTTAGCATTTACTATAACCCCCATGTGGGCTGGGGTTTTTCTCAGTTGGTAGAGTGCTGCTCTGCACACTCTGCGGTTATGGGTTATACCTTTAGCACTGCAAAAGCGGGAGAAGGATGTGACAGTCCACTCCCGATGCAATCCTGAAACAATCAGCCATTGAAAACACTGTAAGTGTCACTATGAATGGGACCTGACTTGATGGCATCTACTAATAACAACCACCTACACATGTCTGTCAGTTTGCCATACTGGGAGGACTTGCATGTTGCAGTGATGCTGAAAACAATGCTGCTCGTCTTACAGTTATGAGCAGGATCACCTATGGTGGACAAATTTCAGCTCCTCTTCCAGACTGAGATTTGAAAGGAGGTGGCTAACATAGTCCCCAAATAATTAGTTATTAAAAACCCTATGAATGGCAGAGAAACACTGTCAAATATAGTGCCAGAAAATGAGCCCCTCAAATCGGAAGGCCTTCAAAAGATGACTCGGGAAGAGTTGCCTCCTCAAACCAACATCTACCTTAATGATGAGAATGGAGTAAAGTCCCAGGGACCTCTATTAGCAGATGTGACATGATTCAAAATGAGAATGAACAAGTATAATATCCATTAATATTTGGAATGTGGAAGGTACATAGTATGAATCTAGGAAGATAAGAAATCATCAAAAAAGAACTGGAGGACATAAACATCGACATTCTAGATATCAGTGAGCTAAAATGGACTGGCATGGGCCATTTTGAGTCAGATAATAATATGGCCTACTATGCCAGGAAGGACAAATTAAAGATAAGTGGGATTGCATTCATCATAAAAAATGACATCTCAAAATCTTTCCTGAAGTACAATGCTGTCAATGATAGAATAATGTACATATGCCTATAAGGAAGGCTAGTTAATATGACTATTATTCAAATTTAGACACACAACACTAAGATTGCAAATGAACATAGGGAAGACTTTTCAAAGGATCTGCAATCTGATATAGATTGAATATGCATTCAGGATGTGCTGATAATTACTTGGGACTGGAATGCAAAACTTAGAAACAAAGAAGGCTCAGTAGTTGGAAAATATAGTCTTGGTGAAAGAAACAATGCTGGAGATTACATGATAGAATTTTGTCAGACCAATGACTGTTTCACTGTAAACACATTTTTTCATCAACATAAATGGTTACTATACACATGGAGGCCTGCAGCCATGTGGCATCCAATCCTATCAGATCTCAGAAGCAGGGTCAGGCCTGGTTAGTACCTGGATGGGAGACCACCTGGGAACACCAGGTGCTGTAGGCTTGGGAGATGGACCGGGCAACCCACTCCCAAAAATTAATCCACCATTGAAAACCCTATGAAGAGCAGAGAAGCACTGACAATAGTGTTTCGCCTGTTGTACCTAGGGTGGCTATGAGTCGGATACCAACTCGGGTAACTAACAACAACAAAAACACACACATGGAAGTCACCAGCTGGAACATTCAGGAAGCAAATTGACTAAATTTATGAGAAGAGATGATGGAAAAGCTCAATATCAAATTTTATAACACGACCAGTTGTACATTGCAGAACAGACCATCAAGTGTTCATATGCAGGTTCAAACCAAAACTGAAGAAAATTAGAACAAAATATACAAGAACCAGTGTATGATGTTGAGTACATCCCACCTGAATTCAGAGATGACCTCAAGAACAGGTTTGATACGCAGGACACTAATGATCAAAGACAAGATGAGTACCAGCATGACATCGAAGACATCGTTAATGAGGAAAGCAAAAGGTTATTTAAAAAACAGGGAAAAAAAGGAAAGACCAAATTATATATCAAAAGAGACTCTGAAACTTACCCAAGAAATTCAAGCAGGTAAAGTAAAAGGAAGACATGATGAGTTTAAAGATCTGAACAGAAGATTTCAAAAGGCATCTCAAGAAGATAAAATCAAATATTATAATAACATGTGCAAAGAGCTGGAGATACGATACCAAAAGAGAACATACTCTGTTTTGCTAAAGCTTAAGGAATTGCAGAAAAAATTTAAACTTCAAGTGGCAATAGTGAAGGAATCTATAGTGAAAATATTAAATAGCACATGAAACATCAAAAGAAGATGAAAGAAATATACAGTGTCATTGTAACAAAAAGAATTGATGGATGACCAACCATTTCAAGAGGTCACATATGATGCAGAACCAATGGCACTGAAGGGAGAAGTGGAGGCTGCCTTGAAGGAATTGGCAAAACATAAGGCTCCAAGAATTGATGGAATACCAATAAAGAAGTTTCAACAACCATATGCAGCACTGGAGGTGCTAACTTGTTTATGTCAAGAGATATTTTAAAAAGCTACCTGCCAACTAAATGGAAGAGATCCATTTTGGTGTCTATTCCCCAAAACGGGGATGCAACTGGATGTAGAAATTATTGAATGATATCATTAATATCATATACAAGTGAAATTTTGCTAAATATTTTTCCAAAGCACCTGCAGGAATATATAGAGAGGGAGCTGCCAGAAAATTAAGCTGGATTCAGAAGAGGTCATGGTAGCAGCGACATCATTGCTAATGTCAGATAGATGTTAGCCAAAAGTGGAGAATACCACAAAGATATCTATTTATGTTTTACTGACTATTCAAATGCAATTGACTATGTGGGTCACTATAAATTACGTATAATATTGAAAAGAATGGGAATACCAGAGCACTTAATTGTATTAATGAGGAATCTGTACATGGACCAGTAGGCAGTTGTTCAAAGAGAACAAGTAAATACTGCCTGACTTAAAGTTGAGAAAGATGTGGATCAGAGCTGTATGCTTTCACCATACCCCACCCCAATCTCTATGCTGAGCAAATAATCTCAGAAGTGCAACTTTTTTAAGTAGAATGTGGGGTCTTGATTGGAGGAAGACTCATTATCAACCTGTGTTATGCAGATGACGCACTCTGTTTGCTGAAAGTGAAGAGGATTTGAAACTTTTATTAACAAAGATCAAAGAACATAGCTTTCAGTGTGGATTTCGGCTCAACATCAACAAAACAAAAATCTTTACAAATGGGTCAGTATGCAGCTTCATGATAAATAGAGAAAAGATTGAAGTTGTCCAGGATTTTGCTTTACTTAGTTTTATAATCAGCACCTATGGAAAACAGCAGTAATGAAGTCAAAGGATACATTACATTGAGAAAACCTGTTACAAATGAGAAAACCTGTTACAAATGTTCCAGTACCTTTCAAGTACTGGAAAGTAAAGATGCCACATTGGAGATGAAGGTGCACCTGACTCATGCCATGGTATTTTCAGTTCCATCATATGATTGTGAAATAAGGGAGGCAGGAGAAGAATTGGTGCTTTTGAATTAAGGTGGCAGAGGCAAATCTGAATATATATCATGGACTACAAAAAGAACCAGCAGATCCATCCTCAAATAATTGCAAACAGAGTACTCCTTGGAAGCAAGGATGGATAAACTATGTATGATGTATTTTTGACTTGTTGTAAGGAGGGACCAATCCCTGGAGAAGGACACCATGTTGGGGAGATTGGCGAGTCAACGGAAAAAATGAAGACCCTCAACTAGATGGATTGATGCAGTGGCTGCAACAATGGGCTTAAATATAAAAAAGATCATGTGCCTGGCACAGAATCAGCGATTGTTTTGTTTTTTTGTATATAGAGTCACTACAAGTCAGACCCAACTGGAGGGCACCTAACAAAAATAATATATACTAGGAACTTTCTATGCACCTTGCATGATTTGAGCATTGTATAATAAATCTAAATACACACTTCATAATAAAGATTAAATAAAAACATTCATTAAATGGGAACAAATAGAAACTCAAGGATGAAAGCTGGGAGTGTAGCTCAGTGTTAGAGCACTCCCCTAGCATGCACCAAGGCTCTGTCTTTGAACCCCAGCACCAAAAAGACAGTCTTGGAAGATGACTATTCAAAAAAACAGGAGTTATAGGATTTATGAAGAGTAATCACAGAAAGAAGGAAATTATCAAAGTGATAAGGCAATTTCTCAGAAGTACATTAGTTTCCAAAATTAAAGGATACTCACATTGCCTATGTGGTAATTAAGGGAAGTTTACACCAAGGAACATTATCGTGAATTCCAGATGTCAGAGGTAAAGAGAATAATCTTTAAAGCTTTGCAATACTCAACTTCCCATGTAAAAAGGATTTAAAGTTATAATGGTAGGGCAATTCAATAAAATACTAGAATTTAGAGTAATAATGGGTTACTACCTTCAACATTCTGAAGGAGAAAAGTTTCCCATATAAAAGTATATAATCTGCCAAACCACTAATTAAGTTCTTAATATTTCTATGATATTTACAATATGGCAGGCACTGTTAAAAATATACTAAAATACTACCTATAGTAGCACCCTGCAGCTGTAGCCCTGTGGCATCCGATCCCGCCAGATCTCAGAAGCTAAGCAGGGTCGGGCTTGGTTAGTACCTGCATGGGAGACCACCTGGGAACACCAGAAGCTGTAGGCTTGGGGGAAGGACCTGGCAACCCCCTCCCAAAAATCAATCTGCCATTGAAAACTCTATGAACAGCAGAGAAGCATGGACAATATTGTTTCCCCTGTTGTACAGAGGGTCGCTATGATTCGGAAAGCAACTTGACGGCACCTAACAACAACCACAACATAGTAGCACATGAATGCTTCAACAGTCCTAAGCATTAACTACTGTTATTGTTCCCATTTTTACATATGGAAAAATGGAAGCATAGAAAGTTTATGTGATATGTGACACCAATTCATATCACTGCTACATGGGAGCACAAAAGATTAAAACCCCCAGACTTTGTACAAACATGACAGCGTGTTCTTACCCAAAAGACAACAATCAGCCAAGCAAACTCTGCCATAATTAGGTCATTTGTTGTTGTTAGATGCTATCCAGTTCAGTCCAACTGATAGGGACCTTCACAGGGTTTCCTGTGGCTGATTATTTTGGGAGATGCCTGACATATCCTCCTCCCATTTTTACAATGCAGGGGTTCAAACCCAGGACCCCAGAGAGTGCAGAGCACCATTCTACCAACTGAGCTAAATCATGAAACACTTTCCACAACTACATGCAAAAGATTTTCCACTGTCTCTAAATACTTTTGGAATAATTATAGATTGTACATAATATCATGGCTTTCTCCTCACTAAAAAACAGGTAATTTAGCAAAACATTATTTTAAATTTCATATGGGTTCCCTTCTATTTCTCATTCCTTATGATCCTCTTCCTAAGTTTTCTAAAAATACTTGCTACTCATAGACTCCATTTGCTTATAAATTTCACTATATACATATACATGCACATATACACACTTCCAGCTAATTCTTACCAAGTTAAAATGCAAACATATTCAGTAGAATAAGACATATTTCAGTAGAATAAAAACATTTCTAAAGCTTTGCTGTAAAAATGTACTTCCAAGAAATTTGGCTTTTCCTGTGACCCAAATATTCTTTACACTCCTCACTTCCCTGACATATGCACCATCTAATTGAAGTCGTTTCATAACCATCTTTGTTTTTCATATGTTTAAAGGGAAAACTCAAAATACTACATCAGTCACTTAGCTAATAACCATTCTCTGAAGCCCATGAAGGAGAAGCAGAGGGAAATTCTCCCTTTATTCTACTGTGTTATGTTCCCTATGCTTGTATTATTATTATTATTATTATTATTATTATTATTATTATTATTATATTAATATCATTATTATCATTATTACTGAGTTGGAAGAGTCTAATGTGCAGTTGGATAAATCATAAGCCAGTTGACTCTCAAAACTTCCCAAGTTATTACTTCACTTCAGTCAAAGATTTTACAGCAGAGAACACTGGGAATATTCCAGATGACTCAAAATTATTTTTTTCTCACTCTCTAAAGGCTATGAAGGGCCTGCAGCTATAGCCCTGTGGCATCCGATCCTGTCAGATCTCGGAAGCTAAGCAGGGTCGGGCCTGGTTAGTACCTGGATGGGAGACCGCCTGGGAACACCAGAAGCTGTAGGCTTGGGCGAAGGACCTGGCAACCCCCTCCCAAAAATCAATCTGCCATTGAAAACCCTATGAACAGCAGAGAAGCACTGACAATAGTGTTTCCCCTGTTGTACAGAGGGTCGCTATGAGTTGGATACCGACTCGACAGCACCTAACAACAACAACAAAGGCTATGAAAGTGCAAAAACCCTTTTTCAGTAGAATGCTTCCATAAATAATTAGTACATCTTTGCACTAGTCAAAAGAAATACTTAAAGTAGCCTATAAAAGGAAGAAATAATACACTAGATGGTGTTATTTCTTCTGTTGTTGTTGTTATGTGCCTAACAGTCTGGTATCTGACTCATAGCAACTTGATGTACAACAGATAAAACACTATTTTCATGCTTCTCTGCTATTCATAGGGTTATCTATGGCTGATTTTTGTTTGTTTGTTTGTTTTGTTTTTTTTTTGGGGGGGGGAATAGATTGCTGGGTCCTTCTCCCAAGCCTACAGCACCTGGTTTTCCCCAGTGGTCTCCCATCTAGGTACTAACCAGATCTGACCCTGCTTAGCTTCCAAGATCTGATGGGATCCGACACCACAATGATAATGACTACAGGCCCTTAGTTCTTCTAGGTAGTTTAATATACTGGTTCCTAAATGGCTTTTCAGAGTGCACATTTCTAGATTTAGCCACCCAGGATTCAACTCATATTCTTATATTAATATTTGCCCTACTGTGCATCTGGAATGTCCTTCAAAGATGTGTACATTAAAGGTTTGGCCTCCAACTTGGTGTTATTGGGAGATAGTGAAGCTTCTTTTTTTTTTTTTTTTTTTTTTTTTGCGGTACTGGGGTTTGAACCCAGGGCCTCGCCCCTGCATGCTCTATAAGTGCTGGACCACTGAGCTGCACCCCCAGCTCACTTTTGTTACTTTTTGAGACAAGGTCTCACTAAGTTATGCAGACTGCCTCTGGTCTCAAACTTGCGATCCTCCTGCCTCCGCCTCCCAATCCGTTGGGATTACAGGCGTGCGCCACTGCACCCAGCGATGGTGAAGCTTTTAAGAGATGGGGCACAAGGAAAGGTCTTTGGGTCATTAGGGGTATACCTGCAAAGGTGACTGTGGCACTTCAATCATTATCTCCCTTTCTTTTTCACTTCCCAGCCATGGCCCTCCCACCAATGGTGTGCCACAGCAGGCCCAAAGCAATGAAGCCAACTGATCGTATCCTAGAACTTCAAAAACTGTGAGCTAGTTGATTATGTCCAGTATCCTCTTTATAGTTTGATTTATCTCAGGTACTTATTATACTAATGAAAAGCAGATTAATACAATTTTCTAATGGAATGAGGAGTATAGAATCCATTGTGAGTGCTAAAGGGAAAGCCATTGTCACTACCATGATCAAGAATGATGCCTGAGTCTAAACTAATCCTTTTTATCCCCCTATTAATCCCTCAAAATTGGTTAGAAAAATATTACCAAAAAAAGACAAGCAAATGAAAGAGAAGTCTTTGGTGGAGGGTTGGGATGGGGTTAGGAAGTGCACAAGAGGTTAAGAGGGAATTTATCTGTGTAATGTACAACAAAATGCGTATATGGAAATGTCACAATAAAAAGCATGTCAGAATGAATTGCATTAACGTATACATTAAAATTTTCCAATAAAAAATTGGCTAGTGAATTGCACATCACCTAACTTAATCTATCAAGAACAGGAATTTTTGTGTAGTCTTGGGACAGGAGAATGATTCAGAATCATATAGATTCAGAATCCTCTAGTAACCATTTGGGAAAAAAAGGGAGACTGTTGAGAATAGAACAATCCCACAGACTGGAGCTCAGAAGTGGAAAGAGGGAAATCTGCTAGGGTCTTATCTCATGAGCTATTGGATAAATCTTCCCTTAAGCCAGATCATCTGTGGAATTTTCAGTTATGACAGCGATTCATTGTTTAAACTATGCTGCCTTTTCTCTTCCTATAAATATAATATCTTAAGTAATACTCTATATGTGTGCAATTGTGAGACTGTTAATATCATAGCGATAGACGTGTTCATTAATGAAACTAAGAACTGAATAGCACTTTTAGAAGCATGAAGACAAGTAAACACTTTCTCTACCTTTGACTTACAGTGAGGTCTCCTTTCAGGCTCCTTGTTGATGTTAGGGAGTCTTTCTCTTCAGTTACTCATGTCAATTACCAAAACCTATGGTTATAGCTGTAATGATTCTAATCCTCAGAGAAGCAATTAATTTCAGTTTTAATGAAACTATCAGTAAACTGTTTCAGAGACATGAAGTATAGGAAGTTCTTAAGATTGTCAGATCCATTATTGTTTAAATATGGCTCTTTCAACAAAGAAAGAGAGATTCAGAGCATTCATGGGGAAACAGGATGTGCTTTGCAGTTAGCAGGTTTGCTGCTGTGTTGCCCTTCATCCATGATCATGTGAACAGAAGTTCTGGGAAAGTCAGTGTCCTGCCAAATAAGTTATTTACTTAAAATGATCCCTAATGCCCTGCCCTGCTCCAACAGGTATACTGAGGGTAAGGTCTTATTTGTATTATTTGTGCATTATTTGTATTCCTCTTTACTTATTTGAATAGGATAAAAACGTTTACTACTTCTTCTATTAGCTTACAGCTATACCACTGTGGTATCTGATCCCATCAGATCGGAAGCTAAGCAGGGTTGGGCCTGGTTAGTACTTGGATGGATGATCACCTGGGAACACCAGGAGCTGTAGGCTTGGGAGATGGACCCAGCAACCCACTCCACTTGTCACCCCCCCCCAAAAAAAAAGAACAATCAGCCATTGAAAACCTTACAAATAGCACAGAAGAATGACAATAGTGTTTTATCTATTGTACATGGGGTCACTATAAGATGGACACTGACTTGATGGCCCCTAATAACAACAACTGTTTCTATTTATTAGTGCTGTCAAACAAACCATCCAAAGTCCTTTTTAAAACACATATTTTGCTCATGAAGCTTCCCTTGCAGATGGCTTTATTTTGCTTCAGTTAGTACAAGTTAGAATATCTTGAAGGCTGAGGCTGGAATCATCTGAAGTTCTATCCACTCATATGCCTGGAGCCTGGGATGGGGAGATTTAAACAGGGGCCTGGCAGAACAGTCAGAGCTCATTGGATTGATCCCTCTCTCCATCTTTGGGTACATCTGAATCTCCGTCTCTGCCCATGTTCTTATCCATCTCCATCTGCACCTTTGGCTTGATCCCCGTTTCTAGCTCTATCATCCCTATCACTGATCTCTCTTGCATGACAGAGTCAGAGAAGCTAGATTTGTTGCTTGATAGCTCAGGGGTCCCATAGCACATGCTCCCAGAGGGAGGCAAGCACCATCTGTACCACTTTTCTGACTTAGCTTCAGAGTCACACATTACCACCTGTAACTACTGTGGTAGCCCCAAACACATGATGCTTTGCTAAGGGAAGGGGGTGGCATCAATCTGCTTCTTCAAGGAGCAACTATAAAATTTTAAAACACTAGTTAAGATCATAAAATTGTTGCCGATTTTTTGTTTTTTTAATAAATCTGCCAAAGTCTCAAGTATACACTTACATATGCATGATACATTTTGGGGTAGTTTGACTTAAAATATTTTATTTCATTTAGTTCCATAAATGTATGTATCTGTTTGGAATATTGACAATTAAAATAGCTTAATAATACTAAAAAATAGCACTATGCAGATATGAAGGAAGGTATATGTGGTGAGAGGAAGACCAAAGCTAATCTTAAGTGGAAAATTTCCTTGAGTAAATATACATTTTAAATACTAAAAGAAGATAATTTTCATATTTGTTCATGTTAGATAGGATAAAAAAATGCTCTGGTTTTTCTCTGAATTCATCAAAGATGCTGTATGTACATTAAATTTTTAATGACCCTAGGAGCAACTTTCTTTTGATTTTTCTCCCCACTTTGTTAAGAAAACTAGATGTGGTTCTTTTCAAAATGCACAACTAACTTTCCAGGCTCTCCCTCCAGCCCCAAATTTTCAACTCCTACTCTTCACCTCCAGACAGCTTTCACAAGTTACAAATAACTATAGGAATCAGTTTCACAGTGAGTAACGCATTTCAACAGGTCCAGAAGACAATGGGAGGTTTTATTCCCACACTGTCCATAGCTTGCCTTATTTGTCTGGTACCAGGCTACAAAGGATGGCTCTCACCTCCCTGTTCTTATCATCAACTCAAACCATGTGATCAAAAGTCTATCTATTAAGACAGAAGGAAACGAAGTGTGAGCACACCATTTGTTTCTTTATTTTATCTTCGCTGATCCCTCTCTCTCAGTGTTGATGGATTTGCGCCCTGAGAATCTACAACATTGACCTTGTTATATAAGGAACAACTAAACTGTGTATTCCCAGTCTTTCTCTGACAGGACAAAAGCCTCAACAATTGTAGCATTCCTTTCTGCAACACAAGGAAAATCTCCTGTTAAGAACAGCAAGCAGAGCTGCCTTCTGAATTGGTAAGCACTATGAGGACACTAAGCATTACAGGCCTCTGCCCTGAGCTTTACTGTTCCTTTTGTACCTTTGGATTTCAGATATAGCAGCCTATGTTCATAGTAATTCAAGATTCAGATCTCAACCTGAAGGAACTAGCACATGGGAAGAAATAGAATGTCACTGTATAGGACCTTAAGATAAAGCTGCATTTTAAATATCACATTACTGGATACACCACTGAAAGTTTTGATAACAATCTTCATTCCTGACCATCCCAAAATGCAAGCAGCCAACAACTCCATGCCTGGAGCAATGTAGTTAATTCTCTGGAAGAACAAAGCCATCAGATACCTCTGGATCGCTATCCTATTTCTGGTAATTAGTAATTCCATAATCTTGAGCAAGTGACTTAAAATCTTTGTCTTGGCTTCTTTATAAAATGTGGAAATAGCAATAGCAACTATGCATATTTGTGAAAATGAGAGGTGATAATTACCAAAAACTCATCACAATACTCATTAGATAATCATAGATATGTGTAATAAAACTGATAAAATTATAAATTATTTTGTGTGTCATATTGTACATCATAATATAATACCTAGTAATATTTCACATTAAAATTGTATACACATATTATGTCACTATTTTCCCTATTGTGAGACTACTAAAGATTTTACTTTCTATCTTAGACTTGATAAAATCATAATAAAATTATGAAATGATTAATTGGTAAGCACTTTCAGAACTATTTCTTCCTCTCCCATGCTTATCCATTAATGTGAGCATTTCTAACTATGATGTTCCCATATCCATCACTCAAATCAGCCACAGATTTTACTCTCAATTCTGAGGTAACACTGCGCCTGAAGTAATTGAATTGTGGCACTTAGTACACATTCTGTATTTCTGTTCTACTATCTATATTACTTTCTTTCACTCTCTCTCTCTTGAGCTATTATGAAAGGAAGGAGGTTCTCTTCCCCTCAACCCTCTTCATTACAATGGAGCACAGGTAGAAAAATCCATGAAACATTCTGACTTGTCTCCCTTAAAATGTGTGACCCTGAAATTCGAGGGAGACTCAATGTTGCCTATTGACCCTGTTTCTAATCCTTTCACCTTTAAGATAACTATTTCACACCTTCTCTCTTCTCATCTGTTTACCAACATCTCCTTCAATGGGTACTCAGCAAAGATTAGTCAAAAAAATTTTTGTTAATACTTCTACTTCATATTCACATGCATCTGAGCCCAACACTGCTTTTCCTCTCAAAGCTAGAGCTAATATTTCTGGGCAGCGTGTGCTACTTTCTGCCTGCAGCCATAGCCCTGTGGCATCCAATCCCCTCAGATCTAGGAAGCTAAGTAGGGTGGGGCCTGGTTAGTACTTGGATGGAAGACCACTTGGGAACATGAGGTGCTGTAGGCTTGGGAGAAGGACTCAGCAACCCAATCTCAAAAATCAATCTGCCATTGAAAACCCTATAAACAGCAGAGAAACACTGACAATAGTGTTCTGTCTGTTCTCACCTAGGTTCCTGTGAGTCAGATACTGACTCAAGGGCACCTAACAACAACAACAGTGCCATTTTCCACTTTAAAAAAAAAACTCACTTGCCAACTCTTCTTACCTATTCAGGGATATTGCTTCCACAATTCTCCTTCTCTCCCCTGCTCATCAACTCTTCTCACTCTGCTGGATAATTTTGATTGGTATATGAACACAAAGGTATGATTCTATCTATAATCTCTCTCTTGATTCCACTGCCCTCTGGCAACCATCCTATTTCTCTGCTTCACACTATAGCAAAACATTTCAAAAGAGTATTTTTAGTATTTTCTACATCAACTTAAATCTCTCCATTTCTTTCTCATATTCTTTGCAGGTAGGATTTCTCTTCCACTATCCTACAGAATTGATCTTGTCAAAATCAAGAATGACTTCTACAGAGAAAAACCACCAAATAATTTGACATAGATTTACTCTTTCTCCTCCTTGAGATACTTCTTAATATTTGCCCTGGAAGATCTGGCTTTGGGGTTTTTAGACTTGCAGTTTCTTCTGCCTACATCTATTTTTTCAAACAGTTGTCTATATTTCTCAGTATTACTTTCCTTTGTATTTTTATTCAAACATCATTTTCTTGCTGTGGTTTTCTCATCTATACTTTTTAGAAGCTTTTACATTTTCCCATCCTCTAGGTCTACTAATAGACCCTTATACTGCATGCTTCTACATAGCACTTTCTCAGTAACTACATATTTTCCTCATTTATTAATTTACTATGTCACCTAACAACAACAACACCAACAGGAAAAAATGTGTTTTCTATTCCCTAGTGGAATAATCGACATTTATAGAAAACACATTTTCTGTATGTTTCTTTCACTATTGAAACTCTGGAACCTAGGATAATACTGACATATTGTAGATGCTCAAGTGAACATTATATTTTGCATAAATGAATGGATGTGTCTCCATATACCCAGATTTTGGCATCATGTTCTGCAAACTTTAGACCCTCAGTAACGGTGGCTGTTATCATATTTGTTAAAATTTGTTCATATTATTTTTTATGAAGTAGCAATACCTTATTTTTCTTGCTTTCATCAAACATATCACCTTTGGCCTTGTGAGAGATTCAAATATATAAAAGGAATGGTTCAAGGGCATAATACTAATAATACTCAATTGTTGTTTTTGTTAGGTGCTGTCAAGTTGGTATCTGACTCATAGCGACCCTCTGTACAACAGGAGAAACACTATTGTCAGTGCTTCTCTGCTGTTCATAGGGTTTTCAATGGCAGATTGATTTTTGAGAAGGGGTTGCCAGGTCCTTCTCCCAAGCCTACAGCTTCTGGTGTTCCCAAGCGGTCTCTCATCTGGGTATTAACCAGGCCCGACCCTGCTTAGCTTCCGAGATCTGACCGGATCAGATGCCACAGGACTACAGCTGCAGGCTAATACTCAATTACTCCTTCTTTATTCTACATCCTTTCCAGCTGCTGAATTTTTTATTCATTTCCTTTCAAAAACAATTCTTCAAAATTTTGTCTATTCATTAAATCCATGGTTTCACTCCCTGCTTTTTCTGTAAAAGCCTCTACACTGATTTTAACTTCAATTAGTCCCCTAATGTTACTATTACCAGTGATCTGTGTGAATAAATCTATTGTCCACTTTGTGCATTTATCTTAATCGACCTTCAGGAAACAATTCACATAACCAAAAAGTAGTTCCTTGTCTTGGTCTCTTTCTCTCCATAGATCTCCCATCTTTATCAGTAACAATATCTCCTTTGATACATTCTTCTCTGAGCTATGAACCGGAGAACATTGTAGTGCATTCATCATGGACTGTTATCAGTTCTGTGTCTTTACTTTCTCCCACATATTCTCATTTTTCTAGGGTTTTTAAATAACACGTTTATAATAAAAATTCCTAATTTCTGTCTCCCACTCTGATCTCTCTTTTGAGACCAGATTCATTTATAAAATATAGTATCTTGCCTAGAATGCATAATGAACATTTCAAAATGAATATAACCCAAATGAAATCTTTGATTTTTCCTCCCATTTCTGCAACTGTTGTTCCCATACCTTCTTCAACTCAGCAAATGACATCAACATCTATTCAGGAGACTATGTCCAACACTTATAAATACTTTTCATTCTCTCATTTCCATCACCACTATATCCAGCCAATCAACATATCTTTTTGTTCTTATCCAAAGTATAGCCAGCAACTTTCTACAATTTCACTCTAACCAACCATCGTTGCTCAAGTCACTCATTGTGATTTGTTCCATTTGCCACAATGGCCTCCTAAATCATCTACCTTTATCTATATACCTGTATCTAATGTTTCTTTATTTGTAGTTCTGATAATCAAACCCAGGACCTGTGGATGACAGGCAAACACTGTATCACTGAACTTTTCTCCAAGTCCATTTTTTCCAGAAAATTTATATTAAAAATAAAATTTTCTTATTTTAAATACTCTAACGCTTGTAGCCGTATCACTGTGGCGTCTGATCCCATCAGATCTCAAAAGCTAAGCTTGGTCGCGTTTGGTTAGTACTGGGATGGGAAACCACCTGGGAACACCAGATACTGTAGGCTTAAGAGAAGGACCCAGAAACCCACTCCCAAAAATCAACCTGCCATTGAAAACCCTATGAACAGCAGAGAAGCACTGACAATAGGTTTTTGCCAGTTGTACATAGGGTCACTACAAGCAGGACACCAACTGGGTGGCACCTAATAACAACAATGCCTTCCAATTTCACTTAGAATAAAATCCAAACACTTCTTATGTTCCATGGAGTTCTACATAACTATTCCTTCATCTTCTCTTTGTGTTCTGTGATCTAGAAATTTTAGATTTCTTCCTTTTCCAAGACACTTTGATTCTTTCCTCTGCGCACTTGTTGTTGTTTTCCCTTTGCCTGGAAGGTACTTTCTTAAACTTTTTTATGTCTGTCTTCTCTGTTCCTGAAGATCTCACTGAGAATGTTACCTTGTTAAAGAGGCCTTATCCAACTCCACTACCTAAAGCAAAGCCATCTTCTCCTTTCATGTACCCCTAGCTATGGTCAGTGCTATAATTCCTTACTTCATTTCCTCCACAGCAGTGAACATTATCTGAAACAGGTGTGCTAATCTCAAGATTCTTATAATGAGTAACAACTAAACTGTCCTCCCTTATAGGAATGTAAATTCCTTCAGTATAGTTGTTAGTTCAGAGCTTTGTATAGTACATTTCAGGTGGAAGCTATCAGTACATGTACTTTGAATTAATACATGAGTTGATATATATTATTCTTCAGTCAGTGTGCTTATCATCTTTGGATTTCAATATCCTTGTATGGAAGAGACAGAGGAAAATGCTCACTTTGCCAGGATGCATGATAATGAAATATATACAAGTCATTCTAAATGTGATAACCTTTCAGAATAAAATAGCCATTATTAATGAGTTTAATCCTAACCATCATATACATTTCTCTATTATTTTACTTGCTATATTTTTTGTAATTTCTGTGGAATTGCAGGTAACATTCTATATAATATGTAATTATTTATGATTTTTGTTAACATATTACAGATTCCTAAAAATTATTAAATTCCAGAAATGTCAAATGTAATGGGAAAGGAAATGCTTCTATTAATTGTAATTTTTAGCAATGTACCATAATGGGAAGTACACAGGTATTTACATCAAATATAACTAGTTTTTGTCTTGGCTTAGCAGTCTTTCCTAGTTATAAGACTTTGGTCTCTGAGAAATGTTGACTTACAGTCTACTCCTTTATAGCATGGAGCCAGTTATATCATCTTGTGAGTATGTTAGTAGATAATGTGTGGTTGATAATTGATAGCAGTGTAATGATAATAATAATTGGAATAATAAGATAATGATGACAAAAAGGAACTAGATAACACAACTACTTGTTTTAGTTCTTTAAAGTATAAGGTTCTTAGTGGTTTCAAAAATCTGGAACCAGAGCACTTAAGAGATGCTATATAATTGCTCCTCTCATCTATAAAAATAGAGAAAAATATCTTTGCTCTATTGTCTAAACCACAAAAATAAGTAGATGAGAAGATATTATATTGATTGAATAAGACCCCAATGGAAAACATCAAACAGAGCACACAATTTAGTTTTCATTCACTACAAGAGATGCTTCTGTGGATAATGGGAAATATGATTACAACGTTAGGGCAATCAAAGATTAAGGCACCAAAGGACAAAAGGATATTTCAATAGCCTATTTGTTTGTAACACATCTGTGAAGTCTTTTCTGAGAAATGTTTGGTTTAAAAAAGAGAAGCAATTGAGCACATGAAGCTAGAAAGGGAACAGAAGCTTAGGAGAAATCCCTAGGTTCTGCAGAGATGGAGAGATAGAAAGGAAAGAGAGGGAGCAGGAAAAGGAGAGGGAGAAATACAACTCATTTCTTTATGAAACCTTCTTACAATACATTATTTGGACTTTCAATACATTATTTGGACCTAAAATCACTATTAAATTTTCCAATTTGCTTAAGGTCTCATAGTTCATCAGTTACAGAGGATTGGGTTTGGTCAACTGGATGGTTAGACAACCATTCCAGGGTATGATGTATCTACACAGGTCACTCACTTCCCATTGAATTTTGGAAATCATAGCACAGCTGCTTCATTATTGTGTTATACCACACACCTTTATTTCAGACCTTTATTCCCAAAGAACATTTGAAAGACATTCAGTTCTGATTCTCCTTTTGGGTCAGTAATTCTTGTCCTTGCAGTTTTCAAATGCTCTTCTGGAGGAGTACTGCTTGCTCTCCATGAGAGATGACCTTAATCCTGTCACTCATATTTCTTTTATTTACTTTGTCTTCTTTTTTCTTCTTCTTCCAAGAAATGGTAAATTATGGTCCAAATCCTTCCCAAGGAGTTCCAGTCCCACTAAAATTGCCTCCTGTGGCTAACACTCTGTCTTCTGCACTGAGCATGCCACATTCTCAGTGTATTAATTGAACTGAATCTTCCTTTAACACAGTTTACTGGCGGGTAAACATCAACAAAGCGAGGTTACTGTAAAAATCATCACTCTTATGAGTGCTCTTTCATGGTATGTGTTCTAATAGAGAAATGACCTACATTTTTCTTCCCAGGATTGAACTTAATAATTCAATATCTTTCTTAATAGGACATAAGCTGCCTTCTGCACAGGTGGTCAAAACTCTTTAATTTAATAGCATAAAATGAATAGCAAGGAAAATAAAAACGTAAGAGCCCCCTACGCCTACCATACTTTGTCTTTCCACTATAAAGAGAACTAGAGTGACCTCCTTGGACCAGACGGTAGGCTTGCACCCATTTGGCAAAGTAGTAAGTAAAACTCAAAGAGATCAATGTTGAGGCTCTGTGTAATTAAATTTTTATACATATTGACTATCATCTGCTTGTTTGGGATGTAAATGGCAAGTCCTCATTTCTATACCACTAGAGGTTAACAGCCTGAAGCCATACCACTGTGGCATCCAATCCTGTCAGATCTCATAAGCTAAGTAGGGTCAGGCCTGTTTAGTAGTTGGATGAGAGACTGCCTGGGTACACCAGGTGCTGCAGTCTTGGAAGAACGACCCAGAAACCCACTCCCCCAAATCAATCTGCCATTGAAAACCCTGTGAATACCAGAGAAACACAGAGAAGACAATAGTGTTTCACCTGTTGTACACAGTGTTACTATGAGTCAGATACTGACTCAATGGTACCTGACAACAACAACAGAGGTTACCAGGATCAACTTGGCTGTAAAGAAAAGAACTTGACAATCACTCCACATGTGTATAACAAGAGATTGTGTGGATTTCATTACCAGATCTCTGTTGAGATTAGACATCAGAAATCAAGCAGAAGTTGCTCTTGGGCAAATATAAAAATAAAAAGCAGTTGTCCTATTTCTCACAGATTCACAATAGATATCAGGAGGTTCTATACAAATGACTCTGTCTGAAGTTTTTTTTTGTTTGTTTTTTAATTAGAAAGGCATGGGAAATGTTGCATGCAAGAAAAGTGCTCAAAATGGTATCCTGTGGCTCCACAGCCTGATTCATTTATACTGCAAGTATGAATAAAACAATGACTGTGTTTGTCACATTCATATAGAGAGAATATAGTTATCATAGTTAGCATCATAGTCACAAAAGAGAGGTATGGAAAGCATGTACTGATAAAAAATATTCACAGTTAGAAAATTCCAGAGGACAAGTTAAATAGAAATACTCTTGAAAATACTAAGAGAATGGATGCTAAGTATTTTCTCCACACACTCACACAAAATAATGCCTAGGTGATATAATGACATGCAAATTATCTAGATCTAGTTATTCCATCTCCACTTCTATGTCAGTTTGCCACACTGTGAGGGCTTGTATGTTGCTATGATGCTAAAAGTTATACCCACCAGTATTACAGATACTAGCTGTGTCACCCATGGTGGACAGGTTTCAGCAGAGCTTCCACACTGAGACATATAATGAAGAAGGACATGGCTAGCGTACTCCTGAAACAATTAGACATTGAAAACCCTATGAATATCAGAGAAAGACTGTCAGATATAGTGCTGGAAATTGAGCTGCCCTGAGGTTGGAAGGCACTCAAACAATGACTGGGGAAGATTTGCCTCCTCAAAGGAGAGTCAACATTAATGGGAACAGAGTAAAGCCCCAGGGACCTCCATTTGCTGATGTGGCACAACTCAAAATAAGAAGGAAAACCTATAAACATCCATTAATAATTGGAATGATAAATGTACATAGCATGAAGCTAGGAAAATTAGAAATTGTCAAAAGTGAAGTAGAGTGCATAAACTTTGACATGCTAGGCATCAGTGAGCAAAAATAACATATGAGCCATTTTCAATCATTTAATCATAAGGTCTCCTGTGACAGAGAATTGTCAGAAAATCAAGTGGGATTCAGAAAAGTGTATGGAACCTGGGATATCACTGCTGATATCAGATGGATACTGCAAAAAAGCAGAGGATAGCAAAAAGATGATTATCTATGTTTTATTGACTATGCTAAGGCATTTGATTATGTGGATCACAACAAATTATGGATAGCATTTTGAAGAATAGGAATACCAGAGCTCTTAATTGTACTCATGAGGAAGATGTACATGGATGAGGAGACAGTTGTAAGAAAAAGAACAAGCAAACATTGCCTGGTTAAAAGCCAGGAGAGGTGTGTATCGGGGCTGCATCCTTTCATAGTATCACTTCACTCTGTATTTAGAACAAATAATTTCAGAAGCTAGACTTTATGAAGAAACACACAGCATTAGGATTGGAGGAAGACTCATTAACAACCTGTGTTATGCAGATAACACAAATGAAGAGGATTTGAAGCACTCATGTATATTATCATTATTATGAGAAAGAATAGGTTAACACCCTTCTATTCTCATCCATATTCTATGTTAAGAATAAAAAGCAGAGAGTTACTTCATAAAAAGAAATATAGGAACATATTTCAAAATAATTTTTAATGCCAATATTAGAAAGCCAGGTGCCATGATGCATGTATGTAATCCCAGTGATTTGGGAGACAGCAGGAGGATTGAAAATTTGAGGTCAGAGGCAACTGTGCAACTTTCCAAAATCCTGTATCAAAATTTAAAACATTATAAACGGTTCTAGGAGTACCTCTCCCCCACACGTCTGTCAGTTTGCCCCACTGTGGGGGCTTGTGTGTTGCAATGGGGCTGAGAGCTCTGCCACTGTAACCTTGGACATGAGCAAGGGTACCCATGGTGGACAGGTTGTCAACTGAGCTTCCAGACTAAGACAGACTAGGGAGTAGGACATGGAGAACCACTCCCGAAACAACTAGCCATTGAAAACACTATGAATAGCATAGAAACACTGTCAGATATAGTGCCAGAAAATGAGCCCCCCATGTTGGAAGGCATTGAAAAGACTACTGCAGAAGAGTTGCCTCCTCCAAAGAGAGTCTACCGTGATGACAGAAATGGAGTAAGGCCCCAGGGGCCTCCATTTGCTGATGTGGTATGACTGAAAATGAGGAGAAAAAACTGTAAACATCCATTAATAATTGGAACATGGAATGTACGTAGTATGAATCTAGGCAAATTAGAAATTGGTAAAAGAGAAATGGAGCACATAGACATTGACATTCTAGGCATCAGTGAGCTAAAATGGACCGGCATAGGCCATTCTGAGTCACACAATCATATGGTCTACTATGCTGGGAATGATAAACTAAAGAGAAATGGGGTTGCATTCATAATCAAAAAAGACATTTCAAGATCTGTCATGAAATACAATGTTGTCAGTGATAGAATAATATGCATATGCCTACAAGGAAGGACAGTTAATATGACTATTATTCAAATTTATGCACCCACCACTAAGGCCACAAATGAAGAAAGGGAAGACTTTTATCAGCTTCTGCAATCCGAAACAGATCAAACATGCAATCAAGACATACTGATAATCACTGGTGACTGGAATGCAAAGGTTGGAAACAAACAAGAAGGCTCAGTGGTTGAAAAATATGGTCTTGGTGACAGAAATGAAGCTGGAGATCGCTTGACAGAATTTTGTCAGACCAATGACGTTTTCATTACAAATATATTTTTTCAACATCATAAACGGAGACTATACACATGGACTTCACCAGATGGAACATACAGGAATCAAATTCACTATGTATGTAAAAAGAGACGATGAAAAAGCTCTGTACAAAATGTCAAAACAAGACCAGGTGCAGACTGTGGATCAGACCATCAACTTCTCATATGCAAGTTCAAATTGACACTGAAGAAAATTAGAACAAGTATGAGAGCCATGGTATGACTTTGAGTATATCCCACCTGAGTTCAGAGACCACCTCAAAAATAGGTTTAATGCATTAGACACAAATGACAGGAGACCAGAAGAGTTGTGGCATGACATAAAAGATATCATTCAAGAAGGAAGCAAAAAGTTCTTAAAAAGACAAGAAAAAAAAGAAAAGACCAAATTACATGTCAAAAGAGGCAGTAGAACTTGCCCTTGAATGTCCAGCAGCTAAAGCAAAAGGAAGACATGATGAAGTTCAGAAACTAACCAGAAGATTTCAGAAGGCAGCTCGAGAACACAAAAACAAATATTATAATCACATGTGCAGGAGCTGGAGGCAGAAAATCAAAAGGGAAGAATGCACTCTGTGTTTCTCAAGCTTAAGGAAGTGAAGAAAAAATTCAAGCCTCACGTGGCAGTAGTGAAAGATTCTACAGGGAAAATATTAAATGATACAGGAAACATCAAAAGAAGATGGGAAGAATACACAGAGTCATTATACAAGAAAGAATTGGTAGATGACCAACCATTCCAAGAAGCTGCATATGAAGAGGAACCAATGGTATTGAAGGACAAAGTGGAAGCTGCCTTGAAAGAACTGGTGAAACACAAGACTCCAGGAATTGATGGGATACCAATAGAGATGTTTCAACAAACAGATGCAGCACCTGAGATGTTAACATGTTTGTGCCAACAGGTTTGGAAAACAGCTACTTGGCCAATTGACTGGAAGAGATCCATGTTTATGCCTATTCCCTAAAAAGGGGATCCAAGTGAATGTGGAAACTATCGGACAATATCATTAATATCACACACAAGCAAAATTATACTAAAGATCATTCAGAAGTGACTGCAACAGTATAGAGACAGGGAATTACCAGAAAGTCAAGTGGGATTCAGAAGAGGGCAGGGAACCCGGGTCATCATTGCTAATGTCAGGGGGATATTAGCTGAAAGCAGAGAATACCAAAAAGATGTCTATCTATGTTTTATTCATTATGCAAAGGCATTTGAATGTGTGGACCATAATAAATCATGGCTAACACTTCGGAAAATGGGAATACCAGAACACCTAATTGTGCTCATGAGAAATCTATACATGAACCAGGGGGCAGTTGTTTGAATAGAACAAGGAAACACTGCATGGTTTAAAGTTGAGAAAGGTGTGTGCCAGAGCTGTATACTTTCACCCTATCTCTTCAATTTATACGCTGAACAAATAATCCGCGAAACTGGAATTTATGAGGAAGAACACAGCATCAAGATTGGAGGAAGACTCATTAACAACCTGCGTTATGCAGATGACACAACTCTGCTTGCTGAAAGTGAAGAGGATTTAAAACATTTATTGATGAAGATCAAAGATCATAGCCTTCAATATGTGTTACTACTAAACATCAACAAAACAAAAATCCTTATGACTGGGTCAGCACGCAACTTCACAATAAATGGAGAAAAGATTAGGTTGTTCAAGATTTTGCTTGGCTTGGCTCTATAATCAGCACCCATGGAAGCAGCAGTCAAGAAATCAAAAGACACATTGCTCTAGGAAAACCTGTGGCGAAAGATCTCTTTAGGGTATTGAAAAGCAAAGATGTCACATTGAAGACGAAGGTGCGTCTGACTCATGCCATGGTATTTTCAGTGGCATCATATGGTTGTGAAAGCTGGACATTGAACAAGGGAGACAGAAAAAGAATTGATGCTTTTGAATTGTGGTGCTGGATACGTCTATTGAATATAGCATGGACTGCCAAAAGAACCACCAAATCTGTCCTAGAAGAATTGCAACCAGAGTGCTCCTTGGAAGCAAGAATGGCCAGACTGCATCTTACATATTTCAGACATGTAGTCAGGAGAGATCAATCCCTGGAGAAGGACATCATGTTTGGGAGAGTGGCAGGTCAACACAAAAGAGGAAAACCCTCCACCAGCTGGATTGACACAGTGTCTGCAAAAATGGGCTTAAACATAAATAAGATCGTTTGCCTGGCACAGAATCGGCAAGTGTTTCGATCTGCTGTACATAGGGTCGCTATGAGTCAGACTCGACTGGACGGCACCTAACAACAACAAAGGAATACATCTCAGTGGCAGAAAAGTTGCTGAGCATGTGTGAGGCTCTGGGATCAATTCTCTTAGCACTGCAAGCAAGCAAACAAACAAAAAGCCAACACTCTCTACCCTCTCCGTTTTAACTACAAAAGAACAAATGACTCCACTCATTGCTGTAGCACATAATTCTCCATAATCTTACTATACAGATATAACTATCTCACTTATGTTACTTTGTGATACTACAAATTCAAAGGGAGAGAACTTATATATGTAAATGATGTACATATATATGCTAAACCAATGCCACTGGCATTTTTAGTTTTAGGAATACTGACAATTTATTTCATTTTCAAATTTTAAAATTAGGTCTAAAATGAAGAAAGTCCAATGATCTTTGGTCTCATTTTTTTCTTTACATTAGGTTCCAAATGTTATTTGATGGTAAAAACATTCTCAATAAAATGGTTGCCAAATAATGTAGAATAAGTGGCATAAATTCTAGGTATGGGCTGGTAAAGATATAGATAAAACTCCTTTATGAAAATCAACCTTACAACTACACAGAAGTGACAAAAACAATGATTTTAGCACTCTAAAAGTATACTAAAGGCATGAAAACTCTTCAACATATTTATACTTCAACAACCACTAAATATTAGGTAAGAACAATAGCAATTTGTGGGCTGTTTGCCTTGGGTTTTCTCCCAATCCCCCTCTAGTATATGAAGATTTAGCCAGAGTAAAGCCACAAGACAAGCACTTCAGATATCATAGCGGAACACAGCAGCAATGCCTACCAAGGTTAATGGCTCTGACAGTAGATATTACCAAAAATTTTCAAAACTTTACCTTGCATGCTTATGTAAAGTATATTCTTGACTAATCCTAAAGCTCAATATATGAGTGTAGGAGTGTAGGAGTCATCAGAAAGTTAATGTCAGGGAAGAATTGAAAATGGCCTAAAATTTGGTTGTGATCTAACACACACACACACACACACACACACACACACACACACACACACACCTGCAGGGGACTGAAGGCTGACTGATACGACATGGTTGAATAATTTATCACTCATGAACTAATTGTTAAGCTACTGAAGATATAGGAGAAAAATCCTAGGAAACTAGATTTTGAAAACAAAACCAAAATTACAGAAAATAAGTATAAATATCTGAGCAGAAATTCAGAAACCACATACCACAAAGAAGATATACTGAAAAGATTTAACCCTAGAAAATTATTGCAAAACAAAAGGCATCAAGGGTAAAATTTTTTTTCAAAAATCAGGATTCTAGTTTTTCTGCCAAATATTATGTAAAAATATCTGATTTTCAATAAGAAGGCATGAGATGCACAATGAAACAGGAAAGTGTGAGCCTTATTAGGTGAAAAAGAATAGTTAGTAGAAACTGTTCATTACTGTATGCAGATATTAGATTTTTCAGACAAATGACATAAAGCAATATTTGAAATATGTCTGGAGAAAGGAAGAATCAGGCTGAAAAAATGTCCTGAAAGTAATACAAATGTGTATTGAAAATAAGGTGTACCAAGAAAGTAATATAATACACAAACATACACACATAAAAAATTCTAGAGTTGAAAATTTCTAAAGATAATATGATAATTAATTGCTAATATCTCACAGGCCTGCAGCCATAGCCCTGTGGAATCTGATCCCGTCAGATCTCGGAAGCTAAGCAGGGTCGGGCCGGGTTAGTACCTGGATGGGAGACCACTTGGGAACATCAGTTGCTGTAGGCTTGCCAACCCTCTCCCAAAAATCAATCTGCCATTGAAAACCCTATGAATAGCAGAGAAGGACTGACAATAGTGTTTCCCCTGTTGGTTGCTATGAGTCGGATACCGACTCGATGGTACCTAACAACAACAACAATATCTCACAGTAGATTAGAGGCAACAGAGAGAAAAATATCAATGAATTCAAAGATAGTTTGATAGATATTATCTTTTTTAGTAGAGGAAGTAAAATGATTAAGGAAAAGTAAAGAGATCCTCTGAGCCTTTGGGGAAAATAACTAGGGTATAAAAATATTTGCAATAAAAGTCTGAAAATGGTAGGAAAAGAGAAAAAATCAAAATTGGAAGCAAAACCATCTACAATGTAACAAACCCAACAAAGTGAAATGATGATGAAGAAAAAAAAAGATTTGCATCTAACATATAAAAATGTTGTTGCATGCCAAAGACACTGTGTTGAAAAATAACCAAGGTAAAAATAAAGTGGCACATTCAAAGGAGCATCAATAAAATTGAGGGTTGATTATATCTCATATAGAAAAATTATGGAGGCCAGAGAGCAGTGGAATGACATATTCAAAAGGTTGAAAGTAAAAAAACTGTCCCCCAAGAATTCATTACCAATATCAATTGTCTTTCAAAATGTAGGCAAAATAGAATATGACCCAAGAAAAAAAGATGAGAGAACATAAAGCTAACTATATTTATGACATGCTAAAGGAAAATAAAAGAAAGATGACCATAGATGGCAGTTCTAATTTACAAAAAAAGGAAATGAACATCTGTAAGAAAAATGTGGATTAATATAATTCTTTATCGTTGTTGTTGTTGTTGTTAGGTATACATGGCTAGCCTATATACAACAGAATAAAACATTCCCCAAATATGTGCCGGGTATCTTTTTTATGTTTAAAATCGTTGTTGCAGCCACTGTGTCAATACATCCAGTTGAGGGTTTTGCTTTTCTCATTGACACGCTATTCTCCCAAATATGATGTACTATTCCAGGGATTGGTTGCTCCTAAAAACATATCCACAACACATAAGGTGCAGTCTAGCCATCCTTGCTTCCAAGGAGCACTCCGATTGCATTTCTTCTAGGATGGATCTTTTGATTATTCTGGCAATCCGTGGTATACTTAATATTTGTCTCCTGCATCATAATTCAAAAGCATCAATTCTTCTCCTGTCTCCCTTACTCAACATCCAGCTTGTAGATGAATATGATGTCATCGAAAATACATGGCATGAGTCAAATGCACCTTCATCTGCACATTTACAAACTTTAAACAAGTCTGCAACAGCTTTTCACAATGCAATGGATCTTTTAGTTTCTAGATTGCTGCTTCTGTGGGTGTTGATTGTAGAAGAAAACAAAGGAAAATCTTAAACAATCTTAATCTTTTCTCCTTTATCATGAAATTGCTTACTGATCCAATAGTAAAGATTTTTTTTTTTTTTGATTTTTGTTTGCTTCATATTGAGCCACAATCCATATTGTAGGCTGTGTTTTTTGATCTTCATCAGTAAATGATTCAAATCCTCTTCACATTCAGAGTTGTGTCATCTGCATAATGCTCTTTCTCTAATCCTGATGCTGCATTCTTCTTCTTAAAGCCCAGGTTCTCAGATTATTTGCTCCTCATAGAGACTGAAGAAGTGTGGTGAAAGAATACAGCCCTGACACACACCTTTCTTGACTTTGAACCAGGCAGATTTTCTTTATTCTGTTCAAATGACTACCTCCTGGTCCATGTATAGATTCCTCAAGTGTACAATTCAGTGCTCTGATATTCCCACTAGTTGCAATGCCATCCATAATTTGTTATGATCCACAAAGTCAAGTGCCTTTGCATGGTCAATAAAATAGACATCTTTCCGGTATTCTCTGCTATCAGCCAATATCCATTCTGAAATCAGCAATGATGTCCCTAATTCCATGCCCTCTTTGGAATCCAACTTGATTGTCTGGTGGTTTCCTGTCAATATACTGCTGCAGTTGCTTTTGAATGATCTTTAGCAAAATCTTACTTGTATGTGATATTAATGATATTGAACAATAATTTCCACATTCCATTGGATTCACTTCTTTGAGAATAGGCACAAATATGGATCTCTTCCAGTTGGTCAGGTAGGTGTTTTCTAAATCCCTTGGAATGAACTAGTGGGCACTTCCAGGGCTGCTTCTCTTTGTTGAAACATCTCATTTGGTTTCCCCTAAATTCCTGGTGACTTGTGTTTTGCCCATTTTTTCAAGGGAGCTTACCCTTTTTCTTTTAGTACCATTTGTTCCTGATCATATACAATGTTTTGAAATGGAAGGTAATCGACCAATTCTTTTTGGTATAATGACTCTCTATGCCTTCTGTTTTCTTTTGATGTTTCCTGCATCATTTAACATTTTCTTGTATAATCATTTACTAATGCCACTAGAGGCTTGAAGTATTTCTTCAATTCTTTATGCTTGAGCAAACAGAGCATAAAATCCCTTTGGTTTTCTATCTCCAGCTCTTTGTACATGTCATTATAATATTTGATTTTGTCTTCTCCATCTGCCTTATGAAATCTTCTGTTTAGTTCTCTAACTTCATCATATTTTCCTTGTACTTTATCTGTCCAATGTTGCAGGGTAAGTTTCAGAGTCTCTTTTGATGTGTCATTTGGTCTTTACTTTTTTTCTCTTGTCTTTTTAAAATAACCTTTTGCTTTCCTCATAAATGATGTCTTTGATGACTTTCTACAACTCATGTAATCTGCAACCATTAGTGTCTGATATATCAATTCTTTTCTTGAAGTGATCTATGAACTCAGGTGGGATATACTCAAGGTCATACCTTGGCTCTTGTACACTTGTAATTTTGTTCTTTTTCTTTTTGAACCTGCATATGAGCAGCTGATGGTCTGATTCATAATGAGCAATTGCTCTTTTTCTGACTTTTGATATTGAACTTTTCCATTGTCTCTTTCCACAAACATAGTCAATTTGTTTCCTATATCTTCCATCTGTGAATTCCATGTGTAGAGTCACCATTTATGTTGGTGAAAACAAATGTATTTGCAATGAAAAGTTCATTGGTCTGACAAAATTCTACTGTGTGTTCTCCAGCATCATTTCTGTCACTGAGGCCATATTTTCCAACAACATAGTCTTCTTTGTTTCCAATGTCTGCATCCCAGTCATCAGTAATTACCAGTGCATCCTGATTGCATGTATATTTGACCAATTTTAGACTGCAGAAGCTGGTAAAAATCTCCCCTTTCTTCATTTGTGGCCTTAGTGGTGGGTGTATGAATTTGAATAATAGTTATATTAATTGGCCTTCCTTGTAGGTATATGAACATTCTTTTATCACTGACATCAATGTACTTCAGGACAGATCTTGACATGTCTCTTGTGATGATGATTGCCACCTTATTTCTCTTTAAATTGTCATTCCTGGCATAGTAGACCATATGATTATTTGATCCCAAATGGCCCATACCAGTCCATTTTACCTCACAGATCCATAGAATGTTAGCGTTTTTGTGCTGCATTTCCCTTTTGATGATTTCTAATTTTCCTAGGTTCATAGTATGTACATTCCACATTCCAATTATTAAAGGATATTTATACTTGTCTCTTCCTAGTTTCAGTTGTGCCACATCAGCATATAGAGGTCCCTGAGGTTTTATTCCATTGCTTTCATTAAGATCTCTAGTTGGAAGAAGCAACCCTTCCCTAGCTTTCTTTTGAGTGTACTCCAACTTGGGTGGATCATTTTACAGCACTATATCTGACAGTGCTTCTCTGTATTCATAGGGTTTTCAATGGCTAACTGTTTTGGGAGTGGTTTAGCCATATACTTCTCCCTAGTCAGTCTTAGTCTGGAAGCTCAGTTGAAACCTCTCCATCATAGGTGACCCTGCTGGTATCTGTAGTACTGGTAGCATGGCTTTCAACATCACAACACCTCACAAGACCCAACAATGTGGCAAATTAACAGACACATGATGTTAGGGTATGATTAAGGTATTTTAAAATGGATCATAGTAATCTTTTGTTCAGCTCTATAAATTTCTTCAATATCATAGGATTTGGGGGATCATTAATGTCTTTTAAAACTGAATGGTGGCAATGGTTTGGTCAACTCTATAAATTTCTCAAAAAACATAGAAGTATTCATTCCCAATTTATGAATTGTATTAAATATCTTTAAAGCTGTTAAATGTGCAGAGTAATTACATACAATTCAATGTTAAAAATAAACATAAATAAAACATAAATTACTAAAACTAAAATAAAAAATAAAGTAGATTGGCTTCTTCATTGTTTCTAAAATAGAGCTTGACTCATATGTAAAACAGGTGTCAGAGAAAACAACTTATAAAAATTCTTCATCCAAATCTATGGACTCTTTTTTCCAAAACCAAACATCTTTCAGTTTAAATACTTGCTCCAATCAATCTCTGTTTTTCTAATCATTCTATTGTTACTGATCTGAATTCATAATGTTGGAGACATTATTCTTCATGCCTCTAATCTTATTAATGAAAGAATTGAATACATGTTTCAAAGGAGACCTACAAGCCAAAGTGCTGCTATATTACAAGTGTCAACATGTCTCAGTAGGTGAAGCAGAGGAAAATTGTTACAAATCAGATCTTGAATTGCATAGACATATGTGTGTGTATGTATATATATATATATATATATATATATATATATATATATAGTATATATATGTGTGTGTATGTATATATATACATACACATTTATATATACACACACATACACACACACACACACATACATATATATATATATATATAGTTGTTGTTGTTGTTGTTAGGTGCCATTGAGTCGGTATCCGACTCATAGCGACCCTCATAGGGTTTTCAATGGCTGACTGTTTCAGGATTGCCTTGGGAATGGATTGCCAGGCCCTTCTCCCATTTTTATGGTGCAGGGAATTGAACTCAGGACCTCAGAGACTGCAGCACAGTGCTCTACCCACTGAGCTAAATCCCAGCGCTCTCTCTCTCTCTCTCTCTCTCTCTCTCTCTCTCCATATATATATATATATACAT